>CAIGRF010252884.1:17039-27261 GCA_903798235.1 Fraxinus ornus
CGACATAGCATGCTAGGGTGTATACTTCTGCCAATTTTTTTCGTCAATTTCATGTTGATTATTAAATTTTATTTTGTTTCAAGTAGGAACTGAACTTAAAAACTTTTATTAAAAATTGATAATTCCGTCCATATCTATTAGTTAGACTTGTCGAATATGTGACATGGCAGTCTAGATTTTTCCCAGTGGGTCAGCATGTTTAGCTTTTGCATCAATCAAACAAAAGGACATGGATGGACTTATCAAATTGTCACAAGTTCAGCGATGCAATTGGAACAAAGTTTAAGTTCAGAGACCTCCTTGGAACAAAATGAATATTGGTGACCAACATGAAATTTTCCTAAAAATTGTGTGACATTTTTTAACCCCGTCCTTCTTAGTACTAAGATTCTTACAAAATAGTTGTCAATGATAATTGGGTAAACAAGAGAAACGACCAAAGGAAGCTTGTTTTCAAGTAAGAACACTTTTCCTAAACTCAATTTGAGGAGCAGGTTTCAATTGCTAAGGCCAAGGTGCAGGGCAAATGTCTCAAGCCATCAGAAACATGGTCTACTATGTGTCAGTCACTTGAATTCCTTTAGGCTCCGTTTGATATTTTTCATGAAAAATGAAAAGTGTTTGATAGGCAAAATTTTCCTCCAAAATAAAATGAAAAAAAATGAGAGAGGGGGTCGATGCCATACGCAAAAAGGAAGAGACCCCTTCGTTCAATGAGAAAATGGGTCAAATTCCAAATTCTTTCATTTCCATGTAAAGATCATGTCCTTCACGAGCACGTTTTTCCCCCACGGCGATAAGGGGCTAAAAGATCTACTTCTTTAATTCCTGTTTTGGATCTTATTAACCAAAGAGATATGACTGTGCACTCGTCAGATATATTGGGTCATATGGGACGCCTTCATCGACGTTACCAGAAGACCGAGAGCTAACTATCGAGATAAAGTGACAGGCACATATAACTTTGCGAAAATATTTTCCAACTTTACAAATTTTCCACCTTTTTCAGGAAAACAAATTCTTGATGTTTTGGTTGGTAAATATTTTTCAAGTTTTTTTTTGGCAATTGGAAAAAATTCTGGACACAATGGTAAAAAAAAATTATCACTTTTATCGACAATTTTCATACAAAACAAAGCCAAACGAATGACATTCGATATAATAATTTATTTATTTTTTTGACAATTGAAACAAATTCTAAACCCAATGATAGAAAAAATTATCACTTTAATGGATAATTTTCATAAAAAACGAAGTCAAACGGACACTAAACTTTCAACATTTTTCAGGTGGAAAATTATATCAATCAAACACAATTAATTACAATTCCCAGTAAAACAATTCCTAGTAAAACAATTCCTAAACAATTCAATTCCTTGTAAACATTTTCTTTCCACTCATTTTCCACCTTTGCAATCAAACGGACGCTTAATGCTTAAGATTCCATGACATCAGATATTGATTGATTTTACTTGCATATCTTGATGCAGCATTTTTGTTGCACTACTCAATGTTCTTTTACTTGCCATTTTTCATTTTTATTTAACAACGGGATTTAAAAGAAACTTCTAAGACCCAAAAAAATTAGGAAAAAATAAAAAACTTAAACCCACTCCCACCTAACCCTTACAGATAAAGAAGATTACCCGTAATAATGTGCTCGGAGAGGATGCACCATGTGAAATTGGCCCTGCCTTCCTTCCATCAAGCTCGTACAGTTGTCCTGTAAATAACAAGTTCATGGTATATATGAATCCTGATAGTAAATTTCTCTAAATAAAGAACTAAGTGTTTGGGAATAGATATAATTGTTTTAAATTATAAATAAAATAGAAATGAGTGGTGGTAAGTGGATAGTAATTGTGGGATTTCACAAAATGTATGAATAAGAAGTAGGTTTAACCGATTATCTTTATAAATTAAGTAGGTGCCAAACATGCAATAAATAAGGTGGATTCCTTTATGCCAAACTGACGCAGATGCTCATATGCATCCATCAGATTCACTTGAAAAAAAAAATTAAAAAAATGATCAAGGTTGCAAGTCTTCCACCCAAGTCTATGCTAGAATGTATTAAACTTGAGAATGCATTTAATTTTAAGTCACCGTTTGGGAAGAAATGGTTTAATATATAAAATAGATAGAAGGGAATGATTGATATGTGGATAGTACTTTGTGGATCCATTGGAATATGTAGGTGGAAATGAAGTTTGACTACTAATACACGATTTATAAATTTTGCCACACGAGCTAAATCAGTAGCAGAGCCACATGGGAAATGGTGGGCAGCAATTGGCCCATTCGATATTAGTTTTCTGATTGTATGGGACTTATCTGAGAGTCTAATCTTCCCTTTATCTCACATAGGCCTAGCACTTTTAACTTCAAACCTCCATTATAGATCTCTCTTTCACAATCCTATATGTACACAGGCTGTACACCCTATTATTTCCCTTGACTCTATACTTCGCTCAGCGTCTGTTTTCTTTCTTATAATACTAATCTCACCAACACTCTCGCTACATTACTTATTCAAAACATGTAATTTAATAAGATTTATGCATTAGTATTGGAATTTGACGTGGCAATAATATAGCTAACCGAATATCAATTAAAAAAAGTGGGCACTTAATTAAAGTTGATGAGATTCTACTGGAACATTTATCTTGAAGCACTTTGTTTGATTAATTGTTCCAGGCCTTGGCATATTCAAAATAGTATTGCCATCAAATTATTGCCAGAGCATGGTAGCACCTGCATGATTGAACGTGTATTCACTTCGTCTTCTCTTCTAACTTTTGTTAACTTTCTGTAATAGAACATTAATACATTATGAGATGTTTTTCTAAGATCATTAGATAGACAGGGAGAAAAAATCCCGATTATACCCCCTCCCCCACCACAATGGATATCCTAACCACACCACTCTTTTTCTTTTAAACAAACACGTAACAAGAAGCCAACAGGAGAGCTTCCTGTAGACAGCATAATTTCAAATGAAATTCATTGTCCCTCGTTGCTTATTTATCCCAGAGGTAAGTAATCTCAAGCGCACATCAATATCCGAGTTAATATGCTTTTGGACAGTCAGGTAGGAATGCAGTATCATAATGAAGCTCAAGAAAGGCTTCCAAAAAGCTTTAAAAAAAACGAGTTAACACGATAGGTTTGTAAAAAATTAAAAATCATTACTAATCTGAAAGCCTCAAAGTGCTGTAGAAAATTGAATACACAACAAATTGGACGGGTAAGGTACAAAACTTCCATAATATCAAAGTCATACAAATGAGAATGTTAATATAGATGTGCAGTCATACTAAAATAGATAAAACTAGAAATGAGACCATACACCAACAAACAGAGATGGCAGCAATCGAGGATAAATTAAGGGAAGGAAGTCTTAAATGATTGGGAAGAGCTTAAGAAGCTCACATAAGCAATAGTAACAAAATCCAGTACAGTGCATTAGAAGAGGAAAAGCTACCAAAGTTAAAATAGAGTGAGATTGTTCAAGAATATTTAAATCTTTCACAGGTGATAAACAGAATGATAAAATTATTTATGCAGCTGTCCTCAGTTCAAATGAGAACAAAACTAAGCTTCTTGTTACCATTGTACATTGTTGCTGAATATAAAAAACATATTCAAGCTCAAAAACCTATTAGTAAGAACTAATCTTGCAGAATCTCTTTCATGCAACGTGATACCCATATAAGATAAATCAGCTCCCCAATGCTCATCTACGCTTCATTATTCCTCATACAATAGATATCACTTCACATTAAAAAACGGAGTAGCTTTTCCTATTTGAAATTCCATGGAATTATATATTACAATCACTTGCACTTGTATGGGGAAGAAGAGAGAGTGAGACTTACCATCTACACATGTGAAGCATATGAAGTGTGTGTCGACATTTTCTGAAGCCTGTAAAGAGAAACGGATTAGATCACAAATTTCCAACCATTCCTGAAAAATAAACTTGATAAAACTAAACCGATTGAGTGATAAGATTGTGACCAAATTTTTTCTACCATCTTATGATAATAGGAAATCTGATAAAAATGTTTAAAAATTTGAAAAAAGTTACTATAATTCACTGTCAACTAGCTTCCTTGAGCCATACTGGAAATTAAAATACCATATACCATGATTGATTATTATACGTTACTATCGGTTCTAGGTGGAAACAGGACCCGTCAAAAGAAGACGACAAGAAACCTAAAATTATTATCCAGCTTTACTCCCATTAGGGTAAGGCCATGGAGACTTAGATGTGAGCCCTGGGAATGCTGCATGGGTCTTGGTTCCAACACGAAGACAGGGCATGGAGAAATATATATACATTCCCCTTTTATCATGTTTCATAATTATACATGTCACTACTACCGGAGACTGAATTATAATAGTAGCAATGGAAGAAAACAGATGTGTTAGGATGTTCTCTATAGGCATATGCTCAACACAAAATGCCACAAATCACTAGTTTAGATAAGATCCTAGGCATCAACCTGGCAAAGTGACCGAATCAATTGCACTAGCTTAAAAATGTAAGCATTGAGTCAACATGAACTACTAAGGGTACAAAATTAAGTGGGAAAAGAAATACAGCTCGACACTAAATGATGCTATACATTTTCCATGGCTAATATCTAAAATTTTTTCTTTGACATGGTTCTAAAGATATAAAAACAGATTAAGAATCCAATGCACGATTCTGTAAGTCTAGAACACTAAGAGTTTCAGTTGATAGTTACTATATAACATGCATAATGTATTGACCATATTGAAAAAGTTCATTTATTTATGACCTTAATAGTATCCAATGCAAAAACCAGAGGACTGGTCTTAATTCTTCTCCAAGGACATATTTACCAAAAATGTTACTTGCTGCCCAATGACTGCTATAATCTTTTCTATTAGGCAGACCCTAAGGATTCTGTAAAGTATTAAGTCGATAAGTTATTTATGTTATTGCCTCAATAGTTTGAAATTTGCAGCAGTATTCCATTGAAGAACAACATATGTAAGTCATAATCAGATTATCTTCCACAAAGAAGATTGGAATATCAAGTCAGAAAAAAAAAATGAAAAACTAAATTACTTTCTTTGGACTAAAACTACAATAAATTTCAGATTCACCAAGTAATCAGCCAATAACTAAGTTTCTAAATCCTAACCTCCGTTTCACCAGCAGTAGCTGCAACTGAATGAGCAACTTCCATTTCTCTGTCATTTTCAAGGCATGCAGCACGCTGCAAGATAATTTTATTCTGGTATGTTTAGAAAGACACCAAAGCGATGATATCACTTGCACCAAACACTAATTACAGTAAGGTTCAAGAATAAGTGACCTCTGAAGGGCCCATTTTTGCAGTGGACTTGAAGAATCTGTCCAAGAACGATCCTTCAACTGAAAACAATAAGCAAAAATGTGTGAATGAAAACCTTAATACTATAGATTCAGAAGGGACATTAATAATTGCTGATATTAATTGAAGATACGCAACAGAAATTGTAAGCATGCATGAAAGAAGTAGAATCTAAACATCAGCTAAAAGAACTCTATCAAATGCAATCCTATCCCTGGCCTGTTTAACTTCTTGACCTCGTTTTCTAAACCATGTTCAATGACTAATCCTGCTCATCTATCTTTTTTCCTTTCCGTACATAAAAATTTATATCTTCATATTCCCTAATTCTTTCATCATTTCCCCTGCCCATTTGACGCATTTTCCACTCAATAAACCAAAACCCTACCATCAGTCATTATTAATATCAAAAGCTCAACAAAAGGAAATATTTTCCAAGCAAGCAGTGATACAAGATTACAAACTATCTGTTGAAGAGATGGAAACATCTTCAGTATTACATGAATTCCCAACTTAATAGAAAATTAAAATAAAGTATCAAAATGCTTACCAAGTTTTATCTCAGAAGTGATATTCAAAACAGCATGAAGAAGCCCAATGGTTCCACAGGCATTGCCTACAGTTTGGTTCATAAAGTAAACTCCTCCACTAGGCTCCTGTAGGCAAACTATCATGAATATTGAATAGTTGCAATTAAATTCACAAAATGAAGTGAAGGGCCAATTGGTCAACCAAAAGATCGGAAACAAAGAAAAGAACAGGGACATAGAATATGAAGAAAAAATTAAACCAAAGGAAAACATAACAAGAAATTCGATTCGCAGTTATTGAGTCACATTATGTGAGAATTTACCAGAAAATCATAAATTATTGAGATTAATTTCCATTTGCATATATTACAAGTTAGCTGAAGGGAAATATCCCAAATCCTGTACTGACGTCAGTGATAAGCTGGAGATTTTTTGGCTGCTTGATTGCTGGAATATATTCTCTGAATTCTAAATTCATATCGTGCAAAAATAGAGAACTACAAGTGTGTCCGCAAGCACAAACATGGAAAATTACATTGTTATGATCAAGTAAATACACTTTCGATAAAGTTCTCCAACAAATATAATGACTGAATATATTTATTCTGTTTTGACATTCGATGGTTATAGATCCACCTTGGCACAACACAAACATCATACCCAGAAATAAAATGGAAACAGTTGAGGTAGAAATCCAGTCATTATAGGATACTATAGTAAAAAGAAAGCCAAAAGTTTCGATATAGTATCTTATGTCATCGTAGTTTTACGTGTAATGTTGTTTTTCATTAAAAGTAAACATGCATATGGGAAAAAAAAAATGCACGAGTTGCAAAAACTATGTAAGAAGACCTCGAAAATGCACATAGTGATATCTGAAATCATAATCCAAAACAACTAATGAACATCGAATCAAAGATGATCAAGTTTTGGCAGATGACAAGAAAATAAGTCCTGCAAACTTTTCCATGATAGTCATATGGTCATCATTGGAATTCTGAAGTCTCTCAATGTAGGAGCATGCTAACCTCAACCAAAATCTGAACTCACATTGTCAAACTAATTTTGGAACCAATTTTGAAAGGGAATTGAGATTTAGTTTTGAAATTCGAAAGGAAAGGAAATACATTTGGATTCTACTTATGATGTTTGGATTACAAGGATTGGAATGGGCATGCTAAGAAAAAAGGAAAACTACTAAAACAATGTCTCCGCAATTAAAGAATAAAAAAGGGACAATGCGGACCATTTACTCTGGATTTTTGATAACTTAATATTTTCCACTCAAATCCAGCAAGTATTAATCCTATTTTGCAAAAGTGCACTGTTTCAATCCCAAAATGGCAAAATCTCTCTACAGAGCATCTTACAAGAGAAATACAAATGCAAATAATAACATTAAACATAATAAATAGGTTAAACTCACATTTATTTCACTATCTTGTTTTCTCCTCTCTTCTTCGCTCTGTAAAAAAAAAAAGAAAAAAAAAACAGAATAGTCATCTCAATACAAATACAATCACTGTAAACACTTTAGCAAAGCGATCACCCTAAGGGCTACAAAAGTAAGAATCAACTGAAATAGAAAGTTGCATTGTGTGATCATGTTTACCTAACCTTACGAAAAAAGTACTTTGTTTAGTTTCAAACATTGTTTGGTACTATTTTCCTACTTCTCAGTAATAAGTTACTTATTTTGCTCTAAATTCTAATTTTTAATCAATTAAAGAATTATATATTTTACACACTTATTTAGTCATAAGTAAATTTATTTATGAGTAAACTTTTTAAACTCAGCCAAACTCCTCTTTGTCAAATCACCTGCGACGTTATAGGGTATAGGAACAGGACGGCGAGTACGGGCTTTGGAACCATTTCCAGAAGTTCTTCATCCAATCCATAAACATCAAAGCACTCTGCCTCATCCGGTGGAACACCAAGTCCCCAGAGAAACTGCACGTCAAAAATTTTCTCAGATAAACAGTTCGTCATACATTAATAATTATTTAAGATATATAAAATCGATGTGAAATCGGATCGAACCTGGTTCATAACATCAGGATTAGCTTCAAGAGGAAGCCATCTCTTCGCAGAAGTGCTATCGGCCATTTATTCTCTCCTTCTCAAGCAGTGTTTCTCTTTTGGAATATCAAAGAGGAGTATGGGAAATTTATCTCTTTCAATTGCAGGTGAAACCCCTGATGTTTTTAATATTATGAAATTAGTCATTTATATTTGTTAAAGAATTGTATTGCGCCTGGGGTCCATGAACCACGAGATATGGCATACAGGTCCCCATACTGTTTGAAATGTACACATGATTCCCCATGATGGAAACTGCGTAACCTTCTCGATCCTCTACTTTTGACTTTAAAAGCGACCAGTAGATAAATGCAGAATCAAAACGAGTAACAAGGGCTAAGAAAGTCATTAAAATTAAAGTTCAAATAACATTTATAAATTCAATTAAAATTAAAAATGAATAACAGCAATATAATCATAACTGCTATTATATTTACAAATTTCGATTGACTAACTATTACTTTTATTAGTAAACCATTTATAAATTTGTCAAACGGAAGTCTGCAACAAATAAAAGTTGAACAACTCGGACACTCGGTTGTGATTTCACTACCCGTTTAGTGTAGATAAAAAAAAATATTATTTCAAAATGTATTTTGTTAAGAAAATGGTGCTCAAACACATTCTAAATTTTTTTTAACAAATGTTCTAAAATGTGTGATGCGTAGCGATGCGGGGAGGCCAAACTATGGGCTTGCTTAAGCGAGATATTAAGCATATAGGCGTAAAAATGCATTTTCTTATTTTTAATATTTTTTTAATTTTTAATCAATCAAAAAATTATTTAATAATTAAAAATAATACATATCAAACATCTAAAAATATAAACTTTATACATTTTTTCAAAAGTTTAGCAATCAACGTTTGCCGTTGACCGTTAAATAAGGCGTCAAACCACTTGGCTTGGTGTTTCCGTTGCGCATCGCGTCTAAACAACACCCGAGCGCCTTTTACAATAATGATTTTCGTTGACCGCTAAATAAGGCGTCAAGCCACTTTACATGGTGTTTCCATTGAGCATCACGTCTAGACAACATCTAAGCGCCTTTTAAAATAATGATTTTAACTTAAATTAAAATATATTTTTATTGCTGAACTAAAAGGTGGCTAAAAGTTTTTGGGAAAATTGCAGTCACGACATCAAACATTTCATTTAGTAGCAGATTTTGTCTAAACCTTTTATTTGTGCCACACACGGTACCAAATCTTTCAAAATGTAGCAGCTAGAGTCTAAATGGATGGAACCATCCATTTGGTCGTTAGTCGACCAAAATAGTAAAAATTGAACAGATATAATAAGGGCAAAATAGCAAGTTTACAATTTTAATATAAAAATAATTATGATAATTAAAAAAAAAATCTTCTTCTTCTTCCCCACCCCAAGCCAAGTCACCTCACACCATATGTTGGATGAATTTCCTTGCCAATAATCCTGATCCATGTATTCAAGAATATGAAACGAAAATTCTTATGACCAAAGAACATGAAGAAACTGAAACTCCAGAAAATTAAGAAATCATAAAAGCTAAAGAAATTGGCACCACCACAACCACATGTACCAAATCACAAAGCAATTCGCATAACAATTTGAGGAGGCAAAAAAAGGGGAAAAACCTCATCACAACCCATAGCAATTTGAGGAGAAAAAATCCAATGATTATTGCTCCAAATCACGTCCAGATCTGAAGCAATTTGCATTGTTCTGAAAATGAGTGGTGCGTAATTATGATCGTTGTTGTTCGAATTAGGTTACGAAGAATACAAGTTAGGGCTGGACAAAAGTCATGAACCAAATCGAGCGGTTCTTCATAAGTTAAATACTCGAATGAGTCTCCGAATTAAGAACCGATGGATTTGAGTCGGTTCTCGGGGTCTAGACCAATAACCGAATAAGAATCGAATCTAAATTATTTTTTTTATTTTTTTTATTGAATTAATTAAATTATTTTAACTTTTTAAACAAATTAGCTAATTAATCCAACCAAATTAGTTTTTTGTAACTTTGTTAGCTCAACATTTAATTTTGGGCCTTATCCTTAAATTATTTTTTGTTAGCCCAAGCTGCCTAATATTAGTTATTAGCAGTGTTCTAAAATGCGTAATGTGTTGCGATGCGTCGAGGTCGAGAATCAAGAATCACAAGTTTAAGCGTGGCAATGCGGAGATTAGACGTCATAATGTGTTTCGTACATTTAATATTATTTTAATTATTTTTAAGGTATTAAATATATTTTTATA
>CAIGRF010252884.1:44341-54654 GCA_903798235.1 Fraxinus ornus
TTGTCGGAATATTCGCCGGAGTTGGAACAATTGTTGGAATCGGAGCAATCGCCGGAAACGATCACCGGAATAGTCGTCAGAATCGGAGCAGTCAACGGAATAGTCGTCAAAATCGTTGCCAGACCGGAGTAGTCGTCGGAACGGTCATCGGAAAGTCGGGGTGGTGGAGGTGGGTGGGTTAATTATATTATATATATATCTTTATTTCTTTTTATATATTAATATATATAAATAAAAAGTATATAAATATATATGTGTATGTATAGATCAAAAAATCTGATTTTTGAAATGTGAAAGATGTTTTGTTATTTTTTAAATAGAGTAAACTTAAAGTAGGATTTATGAATTTTTCCCATTAAGGAATGCCGAGTCCAGCCCAAAATTCCGAAGCTCGATCCAGAAAATAAAAACAACAAAAAGATAAAAAAAGCGTGTCTAGATAGATTTGAACTTAGCCACGTTTTATCCCTTTCTACATTTAGTTTGTCTTAGGATCGTAAAATGTTGAAACTTGATTTTACTGACGCAGCACGAAACAAGGAATTTAAGTGAAAACTTTAATAGCATAATTTTGGAATCCACCAAATTAAAGAAAAAATAAACACGAAATTTTATTAATATAAGATAATAAAAAAAACAATTAATTAACATTTTGTTTGTAAGTTTTTGCATGAAAATTTAGTTTAAACAAACTAAAATTATAAAGAATTCAAAATAAATTGAATGATAGAAATAGCACTAAAACTTTAAAAGAAGTTTTTGAGTCCTAAACGAACTCGAATTGCCAAAATCAATAGTATGTCATAGCATTGCTTTGAGTTTTATTCATCTTGTCGTTCTCTTTTCAAAAGACATTATTGACCCAAATTGGAGCTCGACTACCACATCTACATATTGCCCTTTTTTCCTTTTCGATCCAATTATTCTTCAATCCATTCAGCCACCTGTTCTACATTAGTCCCTTCCACCTCTGAAGAATTTGACCTCGAATTATAATCTGGATAGAGAGGTCCATCATCTTCATGTAGTTCGTACAGATCTACCACGTTAAATGTACTAGAGATACTCATAAAAGCTAACAAATCAATAATGTAGGTATTATTGTTGATCTGCTTAAGTACTTTGAAAGACTCATACTTTATCCGTTTTAGCTTCTTGTGAGTATTAACGGAAAATCTCTCATTTCTCAGAAACACCATCATTAAGTCTCCTTCCTGAAATTGTTTATCCAGTCGATGTAAATTTATCGTTGCCTTGTACTTTGCATTAGTCTTTTCCAACTTCTACTTTACATCATCACAGACTGATAATACCTCTTTTGCCAAATGTTCAACAACAACACTCTTACTATTGCCCATAGGCAACTTTACCGAATCCACAACATGGTAAGGAACCTCAGTAAATACTCTAAATATGAATTGTACTGTTGTATGCAAGCTCGATCTAAGGTAGTACAAGATCACATTGTTTAGGCTTATCTTCACAAACACTTGAACCATATTTCTAAGGGTACAGTTAATGACTTCGATCTGTCCATTAATCTGGGGATAGGCAGTGCTACTTCAATTCAAGCTTGTCCTAAACAACTTCCACATAATCCAAAAGTGTCCTACAAACTTGTATCCTGATCTAATGTGATAGACTTGGAAACCCTATGCAATCGAACTTCCCTGAAAATAGTTTGGCAATATTTGATGCATCTGAGGTCTTCCGACAAATTATAAAGTGAGTCATCTTGGAGAACCTGTCAACCACCACAAAAACAGAATCTATACCCCATTGCGTACGAGGTAATCCTAGAATGAAATCCATAGCAAGATCTTGCCATATGCCCCAAGGGACAAGAAGTGGCATATACAACTCGGTATTCTGCACTTGACCCTTTGTCACCTAACAAGTATAACATGTTCTGACCTTAACTCCAACATCTCTCTTCAACCATATCCAATAATATCTAGCTTCCAAACTAGCTATTGTCTTGTCACGCTCCAAGTGTCTACTTAGACCTCTACCATGCAGATCTGGAATCAACTTTTCATGTAGAGAGGAAACATGATTGCAAAGTTGGTTGCCTTTGAACAAATAGCCATCACTGATATAAAAATCTACCCCCAATTCACTATTCACACACTTGCTCCAAATCTCCTAAAAGTCAGGATTATTTGCATACAATTCCTTCAAGCACTTGAACCCAATAATAACTTGTAATAGCGTGACCAGCAAAGAGGTCCTTCGACTAAGGGCATGTGTAACTCTATACGTACTTCCAAATTTATGTCTAATCACCAAAGGAAATATCTAGAGGAAAGTCACCCACTAAGCATGCATTCTGCTGAAATGCTTTTTACTATGAATGAATTTCAGGGTTTGGTGATCGATAAACAACACAAACTCATTCTGTATGAGGTAATGTTCCAATTGCTTCAAAGCTCTCACAACTGCATAGAATTTCTACTCATAAGTGCTCCACTTCTGCTTAAGATCACTCAACTTTTCTGAAAAGAAAGCCACTGGTCTATTTTCTTGGGAAAGGACAAGCTCAATAGCCATACCACTAGCATCACATTCCACTTCAAAGATTTTCTCAAAGCTTAGTAAAGCTAATACTAGATATGTGCATAACTTTTCCTTAATGAAGGCGAAACTCGTATCTTGCTCATCTTCCCAACTGAATCTCCCTTTCTTCAAACACTCTATGAGTGATGTCATAATAGTGTTAAAATGCCTGATAAATTGCCTATTAAAAGTTGGTAAACTATGGAAACTCCTTATTTCGAAAATTGACTTTGGTGTTGGCTAATCTCGGATTGCTCGTGTCTTCTCTTCATCCACCTGTAGACCATATTCACCAACTACAAAAGCCTAGTAACAACAATTTATGTGTACAGAAAGTTCACTTCTTCAGGTTGATGTAAATTTGATTCTCCTTCAGAACATCTAGGACTTGCTGTAAATGAATATGTCATTGAAATAAACCATAACAAAAGACCCAATGAATGGATGAAGAACCTGGTTCATCAATCTCATGAAGGTACTCAAGGCGTTTGAAAGTTCGAATAGCATTACCAACCATTCGTAAAGTCAATCCTTACTCTTGAAGGTAGTCTTCCATTCATCTCCAGGTTTGATGTGGATCTGGTGATAGCTACTGCATAGGTCTATTTTCGAAAAGACTTTAGAACTCTCAAGCATATCCAACATGTCCTCCAATCGTGGAATGGGAAACATATACTTCACTTTGATCTTGTTGATGGCCTAACTGTCAATATACATACGCCACTTTCCATCCTTCTTTGTCACTAAGAGCACACGTATTGGACACAGACTTGTACTCTCCCTTATGAATCATTTCCTCAATAACTCCTCAATTTGCTCCCTCGAAATCTCATTCTCCTTTGGTAATGAGGAAAATTTGGAAGACTAGTCCCAGTTACCAAATCAATCTAGTACAGAATATTCAACATACTCATTCGACAATTCATCGGAAACCATATCTTCAAATTCTTACATTATTTCCTGTACTTCAGACGGAACACCCTTATCTTCCTTATTTGCTGTAAAAAGCCCCTTAACCATATCAGGATAAAGCAATCAAACTGCCTTATAGAATCTATAGTGTCATTCTCTCATTACTCGTAAGAGTTAGGAAACTCTCAGGTTGTTATTGGTGAAATTCTCCTTCTACTTGAGAGGAACCATAGAGATCTTATGACTACTCCATGTAAATAGTTCCAAATTATCATGCCCTTGAAAGTTGAATCCACATCAAACTGCCATGGATGACCCAACAGAATATGTCAAGCATCCATGCCTATGAAATTACACATAATTTCCTCCTTATAATGCTTACCATGAAAACAAGTACTTTGCAAGTCTCAGCGACCTGAACGAAAGGACATTTCTTCACCCAACCAAGGGAATAAAAATTATGATAGTTCTCAGCTAGTAATTTTAACAAATTTAACAACTTCTTCGATAAAAGTTCTTACAGCTTCCGTTGTCCACAATAACTTCGTACACCTTATTTTTGATAGAACAAAGCGAACGAAATATGCAATGACGCTGCCTCTCCTCCTTAAGCTATAAAAGGATCCATGTATTACCAAAGTGAGCATTTCCACACCTGCCTCCACAGCAAACTCAACTTCTGAATACTCATCTTCCACCTCGGTATCTTCTTCCTCTCCACTACCTAGCTTTATGTCATCTATAACAAATATATCCTATAGGCCTTTCATACGAATTTGAATTCTGAAGTGTGCTTTGGGTTCGACCTCTGTTTCCAAATCGGCCACTGTTGATACTCTTGTTGGAGTTGGCTGGGGTTTATAGTGAGGCCTTCCTTTTGTCCAAAGGAACGGACGATATGTTGACCTATGATTGATTATAAACTTAAAGTTTTGATTATTAAAAAAAAATTAATCTTTTTTACTAACAATTGAATTTAAAATGATTATAATATTCAAAATATTCAATGATAAATTTATCGATCGTCGTCAAAAGATCTTAAAAGGCAAATGTCAAAAGAAAGATCAAGAGTTTAAGAGTCAAACATCAATGAAAGATCAAGACAAAAGCCTAAGAGTCAAACTTCAAAGTAAGATATAGACGAGATTTTTTAGTTCAAATGTAATTGTACTAGTACTTTGATCTTTAACAATGAATGATAACAACTCAAAAATCAATTTGTGCACTAAAATATATTTTGATTATCACTTGAATAAAATGTTTTGATCAAAAGTAAAATTGATTTTCAAAATAATGTTTGAACTTAGATCATATTTTTAAAATATCATTTACCTTGAAAACTAGTTAAAAACACCTTCCAAAAGTCTACATTTGTCAAAATATTCAGATCGGATCAAAAGGGTCAAAAAGGGAAAATCGATAGAAACGATTAGACGTCCAGTCTAAGCATGCGGACATCCGGATCCCCATAATGTTTTTCAAAATATTCCTCTATAAATTTGTAAAAGAGTGGAAGTCTAGTTGATGCTATGGTCGAATTTTTGAACGGCTATTTTTGTCGTTCGGATCCAAAGGTGGACATTCAGTTGGATGTTTGGTTCGACATAGTATTTTGCTCTTTGAAATCTATAAATACCCTCACTCTTTCAATTCTTCATAAGACTTTCAAGAGCATCAAAGTAAGATACATTTTGAGAGAATTCTTTTAGCTTGCCTTTGCATTCATTTCATTTATTTCTTTATATTAAAAACTTTGATTGATTCAAACTCTTTAATCATTATCCTCATCAAAGTTTTGCATCTCTCTTTTTGTACTTAACTTGTTTCTATTATTCATAAAAGAGAGATATATTTCAAAGAAGATATTTGAACTTACATTGCATATATTTTTTATACTTCTTCATATTGAAAATTTTGATTGATTGAATCAAACATGTATCATCATCATATTCATCAAAGTTTCTCATTTTTTTCTTAGTGTTTAATTTATTGCAATCATTCTTTAAAAGAGATTATTTTTGAACTTACATTGCATTTATTTCTTCTTCATCTTCTTATTGAAATTTTTTGATTGATTGAATCAAATTTTTAACTATCATATATATCACTTGAGATATCATTTATTATTATTCATTAAAGTGTTAGCATATCTTAATACTTAATTCATTTGTATCATTTATTAAGAGAGAGTTTTAATCGTAAAATCATTTACTCTCAACTTGTAGGTCATATTGAGGTCCCCTGAAAGCTTAATAGTATAAAAATTGGTGCTTCTTATTGTAAGTCACCATGTGGGTCATATTGAGATCCCATAAAACTCAATAGTATGGGTCATATTAAGGTTACGTAAAGCTTAATATTTTATAAGGATCGGTGTTCCTTATTTGTAAGTCATCGAAAGCGTTGTAAAGGGTTAGATTGCACCATAAGTCAATTAATATAGCGAAAAAGCCTTGCTCATGCTGAAGAGTTCGGTAAGTGAGGACGTAGATCATTACTTTGGATTAAACCTCCATAATTAAATCGTTTGCATCATTTGTTCCCTTTTAGATATCGCTTTCATATTTGTGTTTATTATTTGAACTAAGCTATTTAATCTTTACTTGCTTGAATTTAGATAAATTCTTCGAAATAGTTTTAAAAATCAATTCATCCCCTCTTGGTTAGTTATTCTTGAACTATCACGATGATGGTTTGGCAGGTCGAGAAACTTTCCTATAAGTGGTCACCTTTTTATTAGATTCCATCATCTCAACCTTTGTCACCATGTTAATCGCTTCCTACAACGTCCAAATATTCTGCAACCCAATTCTATCTTGAATAGCCACCTTCAAACCACTGGTATACCTGGCTACCCTTTGATTTTTGGATTCTGACAGATTGTTTCACTCTGCCAACCACATAAATTCGTTGGTATAGTCCGATACTATGCGACTGCCCTACGTGCATCCTAGGTACATACGATACAAAATCTACCTGTAATATGCAGGTAGAGAAAGACCCATCATACACTGCTTCATCTTTCTCTAAGTCTGAATCCGACTATTTTCTTGTTCCCTCCAAGATTCTGTAATTGATCCCACCGTACTGTCGCTGTCGATTTCAACAAAACGCCACCATCTTAACCATCTTGTCCTCCGACACATCCATAATCTCGAAATCGTTCAACCTCCACCAACCAATCTAAAAAGTTCTCGATCTTCATGTTACCAAAGAATGGTGGAATGTCCGTTTTAATTCGATAATCATTAAAGGTATTCCGATTTACTTTCGTCTACTACAAGCCTCATATTATTTCCTATCCAAACTATAGGCTCATCAATTCGTTCGTCATTGATTTCCCGTTTTTTATTTTCCCCATTGTTTCCAACACCCGACATCAGTAATTGACGAATCTCTTTGATCTGAGTAGAAAGGTCGTCAATCCGTCAATTTTGAGCATCTAGATTTTCTTTAGTAATTGGTACGTCACCCATGATTGTGAATAAAAGATATAGAGATGGAATAGCCGACTCTGATACCATTTGATGCAACACAAAATAAGGAATTCAAACGAAAACTTTAAGAACGCAATTTTGGAATCCACCAAATAAAAGAGAAAATATCCTCACGAAATTTTATTAATGTAAGATAATAAAAAAAACGATGAATTAACCCTTTGTTTATAATAGTTTATATGATAACCTAGTTTAAACAAATTAAAATTATAAAGAATTCGAAATAAACTAAGGGTGTGTTCAGTCGTGTTTAAAATCCAATTAAAATTGAAAGTATAGTCATTATTGAGTCTCACTCGTCTAATAAAAGTCAATAATAATGGCTAATTTTTCAATTTTAATCCAATTTTAATCTCTACCGAGCAAGCCCTGAATGACAAAAATAACATTAAAACTTTTAAAACAAGAACTTGCATGGCCAAACTCCATTGTATGTCATAGCATAGCAATGAGTTCTGCTCGTCTCGTCGTTCTCTTTTCGAAATGATATTATGAGCTCAAATTGGAGTTCGAATGTCACACCTACACTCAGTGTTCTAAAATGCGCTCATATGCTTGATGCTTTTTCGAAACGCCTAGCATATGGGGTATGCGCGTGATAATGCAGTCAACTTATTTCATTGTCCACGTATACACGCTTAAACCCAAAATGCGCATACATTTGTGTTAAAAAAATGTATCAAAATTAGCCTAGCAATGTCGAGCCCATTTTCTCTACCATAAATAAAAAAATCACTTTCCTTGTTACTGTTTATAAGCCGCGAGCCGAGCTGAATGACTTTTTGGCTCGGCTCGGTTCGGCTCGACTAAACCTCTAAGCCGATTTTTTTTATTCAGTAATCGCGAGCCAAGCCGAATGACTTTCTGGCTCGGCTCGACTCGACTAAGCTTTCTAAGTCGATTTTTTTCTTCTATATTTTAAGTTATAAATATGCGTTTTAAGCGATTTAAAATTTGTTGAAAATGTTGAAGTGTGGCCATGATAAATATATAGTCGATTAGTTTTAAATATCAAAAATAATTTTACATTAATTGTGAAGCGTAAAGTCATGATTGTTTATGTTTCTTTTCAATCTCAACCCAATTTCAATGTCATTTTTTCGAACTTTATTTTTTTTACAACGTTTGATTCGATATTTTACGATATGAATATCCATTGGATCGATTTAAGTTTTTTAAAAAATTTAAAATGTGATAATAATAAATATATTGTCGATTAAGTTTAAAAAAAATTATCTTAAATTATTAAACGTAAAATCATAATCGTTAATTTTTCTTTTCTACCCATACTCACACTAATTTCTCTCTATTTAATTTTTCTTCAGTTTTTATCTTAAATTCAGCCAATTTTTTTTTTCACGTTTCATTCAGTATTTTAAGTTAAATTATTAAGCGTAAAATCATAATCGTTATTTTTTCCTTTTCTACCCACCATCAATCCCCATACTTACACTAATTTATCTAAATTTCATTTTTTCTTCATTTTTTTTAATCTTAAATTCAGCCATTTTTTTAACGTTTCATCCAGTATTTTAAGTTACGAATATGTGTTTTAAGCGATTTAAAATTTATTGGAAATGTTGAAGTGCGGTCATAATAAACATATGATCGATAAATTTTAAATATTAAAAATAATTTTACATTAATTGTGAAACGTAAAGTCGTGATTGTTTATATTTCTTTTCAATCTCACCCCATTCCAATATCCTTTTTTCGAACTTTATTTTTCCTACAATATTTGATTCGATATTTCACGATATGAATATCCATTTGGATCGATTTAAACTTTTTTTAAAAAACTTAAAATATGATAATAAATATATTTCCGATTAAGTTTAAATATAAAAATTATCTTAAATTATTAAACGTAAAATCATAATCGTTAATTTTTCTTTTCTACCCACCCTCAAAAAACTTAAAATGTGATATGCAAGGCCTCTAAATGTTTGTACTTCAAGAAAATTGAGGAAGAAAGAAGAAATAACAATATCTTGGTAGTTTGTTAGTTTATGAGTGTTTTTTCAATTTGAATTGATTTATGTTGGTTATTTATGATGAATAATTTCCCCTTTTGTTTCTAATCCTTTTTTTTTATTTGTTTATTTTTCCTTGTAATTTTAAGGTTTTCTACTGAAGAAGTTTTGCTAAATAAGATTTAATTAGCGATGTCTCCAAAAATAATCAAAAATCAGTTAACATTATTACGTAACCACGTGCCTCTGACTAGTTATAACTTAAAAAGGGTAAATTGAGCCCAAAAAGTATTAAAAATTAACCCAAATCACCTAATCCCATGAATTATATATTTGACTAAAAAAATTATAACACCTTTTTCGTAGAGTTACAAACTTTCTACGTTGAGTTCGAGCTTCCTTCTTCTTTGATTTTTTCTCTAGTTTATTAGAAAGTGATGTTAGTAATGAACAATCTTGAATTATTGATGGTTGTGATGATGATGTGAAGGTTAATAATGATATCCTACCATCTACAAAATGTATTAGAAATTTTCGAGTTGAAATAAGAAAACCTAATGAAGATGATTTTACATACTCGAAAGTTAACTTGGATGAAGGGGAGTTTGAATTGGAATTCAATAAACAGTTAGAAAATATTTGGAAGTTTTTAAGTTGATGTACATGTCTAATCTAACTGCAAGAATGGATTACCAAGTAATTGTTGTATTTATAATATTGAGTATTATGTTTTTGTTAAAAAATTGAATAATATGTATAAAATTTAAGTAATTGTAGTATTTATGATTTTAAATAATTTTTTTTTTTAAATTTAGAAGAATATATATAAAGTTTAAAGAATGCATTATTTAATATATTTATTAGTTTAAAATATTAAAAATAATATTAAAAATTGGAAAATGCACAATTACGTATATCGGTTGCATAGACACATATTCTTGTAATGCTTGATACTAGACCGAAACACAGCATTACACAGTCTGTCCAAGTTTCGAACACTACCTCCAAGTTTAGTTTACATAGACCTAGGAGTTGAGTGGGGGTATCTGAAATCGCTCATTACACTTTGTATATTTCGTAAAAGGCATTATTCGAATTCTTGTAATTATTGACCTACACCCAAAGCATTTTTTTTTTTGGAAACATCGTGAGATGGCAATACAAATGACCTACACCGACTCCACAAAAGGAAAAAATATATATATAATAATAATAATAGGAAACTAAGGGTGCATTTTATTGCCATTATTTTTCATGGAAAATGTGTTTTCTCCACTTAATTTCTTATTTTTATGCTGTTTGATTGACAATTTTTTTTACGAAAAAAAATTTTCCTACTTTGGTCACGTGACCACATTTTCTTTAAAAACAAATA
>CAIGRF010252938.1:0-14160 GCA_903798235.1 Fraxinus ornus
AATTAAACACAAAATAAAAGGATTGCCTCTGAAAAGCTGCATTAGATTCTCCCAAGCTCCCATTTCTCGCGAAATTATTAGTTCCATTGACCTGCATAGAAATTATTCTATGTCAAAAAAAATAGAAACACCCAAGCTATAATAAACAAATACAGTGAAAATCCACAAAAGAATTCAAATTCCAAAGACCAAATACAAGACAAAAACCCTTTGATTCACATTTTTGAACGAACCCGACTAGTGGGGTTTTCAGAAACCCCTAGAAGGGAAAAAAAAAAAAAAAAAAAGAATAAAAGCAAAAATGAAACTAAATTTGACAGGAAAAAAAAAGTGGTTGTCAACAGATCTGTGTACATAATCAAAGTTAGATAAAACTTTACTGACCTGGAACGATGGTGGAGGCGGAGGAGATGATGGAGGCGAAAAGCCGATCACGTCCCAAGGGGATTGATTCAATTTGCAAATATGGGTTTGAAGAACATTTCCAGGTTTCAGTGAAGACGCTGAATACATCAATGAATAAATTTTAGCGTTCTTCTCTATTCTCATGGTGGAGGTGGAGGGAAGAAGATGAACAGTACCATGTGTGGGTAGGGTGTTGGTGGGGGTAGGGGGAAGAAGATGATTGGGGTGTCAATTTGGCACAATTTTGGACTCATTTGCATTTTTAAAAAAAATTTGGAATAAAATTGCAATTTATTCTTTATTTTCTTTTTCTTTTTCGTTTTATTTATATAGGATGGTATATTGGTTATTTTACGTTAAAAATAAGTGAAAATGGCGTTTTCCGCAATGAAATGTTGAAATAGAAGTGAAAATGAAATTTTTTGAAACGTATGGACGTTTTATTTGAAGAACATTTCCAGGTTTCAGTGAAGACGCTGAATACATCAATGAATAAATTGTTGCGTTCTTCTCTATTCTCATGGTGGAGGTAGAGGGAAGAAGATGAACAGTACCATGTGTGGGTAGGGGTGTTGGTGGGGGTAGGGGGAAGAAGATGATTGGGGTGTCAATTTGGCACAATTTTGGATTCATTTGCATTTTTAAAAAAAAAATTGGAGTAAGATTGCAATTTATTCTTTATTTTCTTTTTCTTTTTCGTTTTATTTATATAGAATGGTATATTGATTATTTTACGTTAAAAATAAGTGAAAATGGCGTTTTCAGCAATGAAATGTTGAAATAGAAGTGAAAATGAAAAATTTTGAAACGTATGGACGTTTTGCACACTACATGTCAAACGTAGGGATGTTTTGTGCGATTAAACCTTATATTATGCCCCTATTTGTTTCCAATTAAAAGAAGAATTATTACCATTGCTACAATTGTTGAGCCGCAATCTTTGACCTCTTCCTCTCTTAGTGGGCTCCAATGTTTTGAAAAAAAGGGTAAAAAAATTTATTTTTATATTAAGACAATGAGAAACAAAG
This sequence comes from Fraxinus ornus, assembly GCA_903798235.1. NCBI lineage: Eukaryota > Viridiplantae > Streptophyta > Magnoliopsida > Lamiales > Oleaceae > Fraxinus > Fraxinus ornus. The sequence continues at coordinate 1,434 of CAIGRF010252938.1, forward strand.
AGAGGTTATATTTCATAATTGCAGTAATTCACTGTTATTAAAAAAAATTCAAGAGAATTCGTACATCAATCTTCATTATTCATTAGCCTATTTTTTCTCTATTTTATGACGGTAACTTAAAATTCAAATGACGAATTCTATTTACAAATTATAACAAAATTGAAATTTACAAGGATTCAAGTTTCTAAGACATCCCTATTTGTCTCTCTTTAAAACACATTTCTTTAATTTTCATATTCATGGGATGTTTGATTTCTATTTTTTCCAAAATACATTTTGCTTTCTTTTCTTTTCAACTACACATTCTTTATAAAAATAATATTACACGCAAATCAATATATTTTTCTTTTTTTAAACCACACATTCTTCATCAATTTATCATTTCAAAATACATTCTTCAAAAAATAATTATTCAAAACTCCATTTTTCAAAATAATGACCATCAAAAAAGGGCTTACAATGTCGAAAAATTTCTAAACTATCCTTCATGAGATTTTGGTCCGAGGCTCCGAACTTTGCACCTACGATACGGAGTGCCAATTATAAGGCTCTATGACTTAATAATAACTAGATGTTAAAATGTCTTTCTTCGAGAGTACCTCAAGAAAACCATTTACATGAAACAACCTCGAGAACTTAAAAAACAAAAGTATCATGAATATGTGTGCAAACTAAATCGATCCCTATATGGCCTAAAGCAAGCACCACAGGCTTAGTTTGATCAATTGTCAAAAAATTTACTCAAGCCTTGGTTTTAAGTGCTACAAATGGGATCCTCCTTGTTTTTTTATAAAAATAATATTTCGGTGCTAATGTTAATCTACGTTGATGACATTGTGCTTAGGGGAATAATGAAGAATTCATTCAAGGTCTCGTTGAAGAATTGAGTTCAGAAGTCATTTTAAAAGATTGGTCAGTTTCCTTTTTTTCTCTTTGGGTAGAAGTGAAGTATTTGTCTAGACGAAATTCACTTTCTTTAAGTCAAAGCTAGAATGCTAGAGAATTCTCATTATCAAGAAGCCACTTCCCAAGACTCAAAGTAGATAAATGTTCAAGAATTAATGGATTTATGATATTAATTTTTGAACCCCCTTGGTGTACATAATTTTTTTTTATCGGAACACACACATGGTAGGATCCGCACAAATTTTTTTTTTTTTTATTACATGTGGGGCCCGGCCCCTTGTGAGGGGCCTGTAAGGCCCCAGAATTATTCTTAATTTTTTGGCTCAAAGTCCCTTTAACCTCTACGGATTTTGTGATGCGGATTGGGGAGGCTGCCCAAGTATTAAAAGGAGCACTACAGCTGAGCTAAAGGAATTACTTTTTCTTCTACATGACATGGGAATCAAATTGGACCACGCTGTGCGACAACAGGAGTTCATTATATATGATAGTAAATCCAATGTTTCATGCTACAACAAAGCACGTCGAGATGGACTATCACTTTTTTCGTGAAAAGGTACCAATTGGTGCACTTGTTACAAGATTTGTTCCCTAGTCCAACAAACTATAGACATATTCACCAAACTATTATCAAAGTTATCATTTCAACAATTTCTCTGCAAGATCAGAGTTCATCCTTCAATGAACTCCAACTTGAGGAAGGTTAACGAAAATGAAAATATTGACAATCACCTTGGTCTTGGTGCAAGATTCTTGTTCAAATCTATTTAAAGAATTGCTTGCACAAAGTTAGGGAAGCTAAATCATATTGTTGTTGCATGCTGTCGTACCAAAACTGTCAATACTGTATTTCTCCAGATGCTCTCCCTGTTGTAATTTCACTGTTGAGACCGATCTGATTTGTTAATTTATGAACAGCTTTTATCAATTATTTTTGGAATATGATTATGTTACCATTCAATCCATGTATCAAGTCTTTCATGTAAGTGTATATATGGGATTCTGTATTTTTTTTATAGTCACGAAAAATAATATTTGAAACTTTCCTTTCAATTTATTTAATGTTAAACTATTTCAACGATAAGTGCTCAAGGTTAGCATACATTATTTCGATTAAGGACAAATTTTGAGTTTTTGTTGAAAATAAGTAGTTTTGAGTTGGAAATTTTAATCCGCGTGTTTCAAATTTTAGGACATTTTGGGTTTGTAGCTTTTTCAGAACGTTCTTTTAAATATTATTGCTCAAAATTAGCATATGTTATTCGGTTAAGAAGAAATGTTGAATTTTTGTCTAATGTAAGTGCTTCTGAGTTAGAATTTTGACTGTAACTTTGCGGATTTTTAATTTTTTAACCTCAGGGTAAAGATGGAGAGTGCGAAGATGATAAATGGGAGTGATGATCATAATCAATATTAATGGGATACAACAATGTGTCTTCTTAGCCGTCTTCCATAAGTTTCTTGCACTTACATGGATCAATCTGCATTCCTCCCTAGAATGTTCAAAGAAGTTCCTTCCATGGAAGTATCAGGATTTGTAACATGTTTATGAGCGCGAATTAAAATTAAAGTAGTGGGATCCGACAAAATGTGTGAATAACATGTAGGTAATAAGTTGTGAATTAATAGAAAATTGTATAAAAAGAGAGTTTGACAAGTTCAAATTATGATTCAAGCTTTCTCAAACATGCACTTGGACTTTATCCACAACTGCACAACATACTTCTAGAGTTTTATGTGAATCTTTCTCAAATCTCTCTGAACGTGTAGACTCTCGACCTACACTTTCAACCTGTCATAGTGCTTAGTTGCTGTTGTGATCCGAAGTAACATTTCTTGGAAGTTTGAGATCAGTCCTTGGGGGGATGAACCCAAGAAAAACATCAAATTGTTTCGAAATAACAGTGTTTCAGTGACTGGTTGGAACTGGTGAAATTAAATTAATATATATTGATGGGCTTAAGTTCTCTATTTGCTCCGTAGTTGCCACTTTGGTCTGATTCTGTGCGGGGCAAACCTTTGTACAAGGGAGAAATTGAGGAGTGCAGCAGTTCCTATATATATGTTGTTGCTTGTATACCAGTGGCATTGTTTGTTGTTTCGCAGCTGCCTCTATATTTCGATATTCTACTGGCTACCTTCGAAAAAGTGCCACTTCTCAGTGACAACTTAAAAGGTATTCCATTATTAGTATCCGTTTGAGAATCATTATTTCAAAACTCTTTAATTCTTATACTCATTTTCAACCACACATTGACACAATAAAATATTTACACGTAAACTCAAAACTTTCTTTCTACTTTTCAGCCATACATTTTTCGAAAAATCGCTATTCAAAACTCCATTTTCTCAAAATAATGGCAATGAAACATGAGCTAAGTTTCCATCTTCCCTTTTACTGCAAACATAATGTATTTACTTCCTTGTATTAGATACTTGTATTGAAATGCAACTTGATTAGGCTAAATATCACATATCTCAATAAAATTTTAAAAATTCTGATACCTAATTTAATTTGAAATAAAGCAAATTCACATAATGAAATATTGTAATAGAATTGTTGAAGAATAGTGAATAACTTGAACAGGAGAATATCTAAGTCTCTTATGAATACTTTTCTGATAACAATTTTGATAAATATTTTTATCTCAAAATGTTGTAAATTAATGTGTGTATTATAATAATATTGTATCAATCTGGAAAACTCTCACCAAATATGTAACATTGTATAGCTCTACTCATGTGCATGGCAATGTTATTCCAATTCTATACTCAAATTCTAACAATGTCGAAGTAGGCATCACATGCTATTACAATTAAACAAATGGAGATATGAAATACCAACAACACATCTTAGAGATTGGTGGGGCCAAGGAAGCCTGTCTTATAGCATTTCCAGGTTCTGATAGCTAGCCTCCAAATCTCTTGAATGTGGGGTGCTTTATCTTCCAGAAGTTCAACTGTAAACTCTCTTATGCAATGCTAGACAGATCCTAATCCTGCAGCGGTAAGGCTTGCTGTCGAGTGTGCTGGCAGTCTTGGACGACTGGCTAGACATGCATGCGAAGGGAGGCTAGTATGGACAGAGATAAACCCAGGTATTGTTATGAAAACACACACTCAGTTGAAAATTCCACCCACTGTGTGTCTAAGCCCCTGTTTGGTAGGAATTAAAATCAGATTTTTAGTAAATTTTAATAAAAGTTGATGAAACGTGTAGTTGAAAAGTTGTGAGTCTATAAAATATGTGGTTAAAATTAGTTATTGACTTTGACTTAAATTAAAATCTGAAATTTAATTTCTACCGGGGGCTAAAGTTTCTCTTTTCCCACAATCCATAGCCTTTCTCAGGACCATCCAACTTCGAAGTCAATTTTTAACCTTTTACAATCAACTGCAGACATGGAACTCTGCAGCGAATTAGAATTGATTTCCCTGGGCATATTGACAGATTGTGTCTGAACTGCTTCTCTTCAGATCAACTTCAGTGTCCTGTCCACTGGTAATTAAGACAATCAGTAGTAATAATCACCACCTTTGCTACAGAAGCTTCAAATGAAACAGAATTTCTCTTATGAACTTTTGAAATATCACCGACTGAAAGCTGTTCACTTTTGCTGACGTTATATCGTTAAGACATAGCATGAGCACCATAAACACGAGTCTTTATCCAAAACAAGATCACATGAATCATTGAGTTCATGATGCGCATTTTTTCCATGCAGCTTCGAACTTGGTGCATAATGTACATTGCATGACTGTTATATTACTAGTTAAAATATCCCTTGCCACCAATTTCTGGCCTAGATAGATGTCATCACTTTTCCAGATTTTCTCAGTAAGATTTAGTTCACGTGGTATCATGGCAGCATGTTTAAGTTATTATCTATAGATATCATCTCCTACTGTAGCTCGAGATTGCCATCACTACTGCATACTGACAATTCTATAGCACCTGAATCCCTGTGTTTCTGGAAGCTAGCATTTATCATCCCAGCCTTGAATTGGAAATTTTCATCTCAAAATCAAGTGCACAAGTTTTGATCCTCAATAGATTCAACCTCATCCGGACATCTATTCTCTAACATTACATTCTTGTCAGTTGAAGTACAATGGTGTAATATGAGAACAAGTTCATCATCTAGATCAAGTGAAGAATGGAAAACTTGTCTCCTACTGTCAATTTTATCCCCTCTATCACCAGCTAACTACTCATTTTCAGGACAAATCATCTGCCTATATGCCTCAACTTCATTTTCCAAAAAGTGTTTCTCCCTCTCTGTTCTCATCAGTATTTCTTTTAGAATGATTATTTCTTCAGCATCATAAGCAGACTTTTCTTCTATAATTCTCTGATTTTTCCTAGCTTCCATTTCTACAGATGCCTTCTCCTCCTGCAGTCGAATAATCATAGCCATAGCCTCATCTGCAGTGGCAGCAGCACGTCTCTCCTTTTCAAGCTCCTCATCTGCAGTGGCAGCAGCCCTTCTCTCCTTTTCAAGCTCAAGGTAAAGAGCAGCATGTGCAGCACACGCAGCATGCTCTTCTTTAACAACTTCTTCCAAGAGTTCAATTGAGATTTTCTCATCGCCACTGAAACCAAGATCCCCCCTTGCCTTATCAAGTAGCTCCACTTCAAAAGATGATACATTTTTCTTCATGATCATATCCTCGTCGGATAATCTATTCATTTCAACATCGTCAGGAGCATTTTGCCATATTCCCATCATTGCAGGAGCCTTCTCATTATCTAAAGTCAAACACCAGCCAGTAGCTTTAGAATGCACATCACTTCATTACAAAAAATACTAGATAGATACATTTTTCAGACTTTAGAAATATACTAAAGTACCTCGTGAAGGAAAAGTAATCAAGAGGACTTCAGTAAGTATTTAATATTTCTGATAAGAACACAAGGCTGAAATTCTTTATTAGCACGATGGAAATTCTTTGACACAAAACCAACGAGCCTAGAGAAAACTTAGTGCTCGTTTAATAAAACTTTAACAACGTTTTATCAACTTTTCAACTAGTCAAACTAAAATTAACCACAAGTTCTATGGTACCCACAATTTTCATCAACTTTTATCAAATTTTGTAAAATTTTTATCAAAAGCTTTGTCATTCGAGCCCTTTAGTATTATAACTTTCTAAAAAACAGTCAATTGATTTCAATTTTACAACACTGAGGGTACAACTTGTCAAAAAGTAGAGTCCGAAGATGGCAGACGCTAGCAACACTATTCCAATCAGACTATTGATTTTTTTTGTCCCGCCTTTTCATTCACAAGGAAATTGAATAGCATAAAGAAAATAGGAAACTAGTCTTGTGCGACTTTTAGACATCTAAGATGTCTTCTCGGAAAAAAATGACCATTTCATTTCTTCAAAGAGACGAGGAAGGTGCAATAATGGCAGTCACTGGGTTCGAACTTAGTAATTTACTAACTTTGTTTGCATAAAAAGTTGGAAGGAGTCTCGAGAGAAATGAGTTCCTGTATATCATGAAATAGTGAAATAACTGATAGCAGATATATAGAACTCACTTAATAGTAAAGAAGATCTAGGCATGGATGTAATCCTGAGTATACATTCATATAAACCAGTAGGTAGAACATCCCACCATATGAAGTACTTTTTAGCAGAAAAATTCCATTGCAAGCTTGTAAGTCATCAGAAATGTCAGTAAGAAAATGTCATGTATATTCGTATGTTTTCCAAAAGAATCACTCTTAACAGTTTTAATCTTAATTATTCAATCAGGGATCTTCTTTTCCTCACTATCCTATATTTAGCATTCGATACTAGTTATTCCAACTACAAATAGATAGATTATGTTCAAGTGAACAACTAAGGCCTCAAAACTGCAACAAACAGTTTTTAAAACAATTTTGCCATACATGATGCATTAACAGTTAATTTAGCATAAAAAGAAATAAATTGAAAACAGGATCCAAGAGACCACAAGAACTCACAATTTTCAAAGTGGCGAGTATTTAGTGAGCTATCAGTAGGCACTGAGCTACATCCAATAATTTCATTCCCTTCCCTACTAATGCCAGAAGGAGACTGCAGAACACCACCCTGAATTCCTCCATACAGAGAAGTATCATACAAAGAAACCGGTGAATAATTTCCATGGTCAATACCCCCTTTTCGACTCCGGTACATCCCATTTCTTGGCCTATAACTCAGAACCCCCTTTCCCTTCACATCATACTTCTCACCTCTTGCATTTAACTCTCTCCCAACTACATTCCCTAACCTCCTTGCATCTGATACTGAACTATTCATAGCATTATCATTAACATTACTAGTACAGGGATTCTTACTCCATAAGGAATCATTGAAAGGGAATTTTCGCTTAACAGAGAGTTGAATACTGGAAATTGATTTAGTAGGGTAATCAACCAAATCCTCAACTAAAACCCTTTGCAAGCAGTAATTTTTGTTGGGGGTGGTGAAAAACAGCCCATTACAAGGGCACGATAATGATAATCCAAAAAAGCTCAGAATTTTTGTTGCCGAATAAGCAATAGTTGCTGCACACAGCAAGCAGTAAGCTATGGCGAGATCAAGAAAAGCGCCCACTAAATCTCTCAAATTCCAAAAGGGTACAGCTTCGCATCCCATCTTTGTTAAAAATTAACACGAATTTAACCTTCAAGAAAAATAAAACAAAGGGGTGTGCTCTTTTCTTCTCGAAAATTATATAACTGGAGATTTGGAATCTAAAAATATCAAGATAGTATCTCAAGACTTTTTTTTTTTTTTTTTTCTTGATTCTAGTGTTGTCCTAAAAAACACAGTAATTACTATAGAATATTTTATTAATTTTTTATTTTTTATTTTTTTTAATTTTTCTCTCTTAAGAATCTTTGGTAGCAATTGACTTCCCACGTAGTAGTCTATTACTACTGAGATCTTAAAAATCTGTAATCAAAGAAATGCTTTTTTGTTTTTTATTACTATTATTTTATTATATACAGAAGACTAATCAAGATAATAACACAAGCGGTCGTAGTTTTGTGACTTTTGTCGGCACAGAGTCCACAGCTAACATCTTCACAAAGAATCCATGTGCTGTCATGTCAGATTTTTAGAAAAAATACACTCCTCCCTATATCTACTCATATGGTTATCTATCAATATGAACTACTTGTAATTATACAATATATAAATATATTAAAAATATATAAATTAAAAAATCATTATTCTAACTATATTAAGGTCATGTTCTCATTCTTTTTTTTTTTTTTCTTTCTTCATTTTAATCACACATTTTACAAATAAAATAATATTACACACAAATCTAAAAATTTTCATTACTTTTCAACCACACATTCTTTCATTCCAAAATTCTTTTTTTTTTCTCCAAAATGGATTTCAAACACAAGCTAATTAAATTTCTTAATTTATGTAAAAATGGAAACAAGTTTATTTTTGTGGGGCGAATGGAATATTATCTTTCTCCATTGTTCACTCCATCGTAAAGGTGTGTTCTGAAGCTAATATGGGCGTGTCGAATTTCTTGTTATGGAGTTGTAAAGTCAGACATTAGGTCCATGTTTGAGCCAAATTAAAATTTTTATTTTCATTATTCTACTTATTTTCAACAACACATTCTTTAATAAAATAATATTTTTCATTACATTAATATTTTTTCCTTCTTTTTCAATCACACATTCTCCATCAGTCTAATATTTCAAAATACATTATTTTGAAAATACATTCTTTCAAAATAATGGGGCTCAAACACACCCTAGGTTTTAAAAGATTGTAATTATATCTTTATAAGATAACTATATGCATTTGAAGTGGATTATAAAAGTATCCATACTCCAAAAAAGTTTCATTGAAATCTACATGAACAAGAATAATCCTATTGAAGTTTTAAAACTAATTTTGTATGGTAAGGTATTATATAATGTCAGGGTTGGTCGATACTTTTCTTATAGAAGTTTCACCATTAGATTAATAGATTATTTTTTTTATAATTTTTTCAGAGAAGATCCAAAGTACGTTACGCAATCAAAAAGTTATTTTCCATACTTGAGAAAAGAAAAAAAAAATACCAACTTCGTAATTGAAAAATGAGAGTAATCAATCCTTCGTGTTAAGATTTGAAATTTCATCTTAAAAGGTCAAATTTATTAAGAGAAGTAGTTTAAATCCTTATAAATTAATTTATGTTTTCATTTTTATTCGATATGGGATTATATCCCTTAACATGCCCCCACAATTGGTCTGCTCAAACGAGCCACCATCTTGCGAGGGCATGTTAAGTGATAGAATCTCACATCGAATAAAAATGAAAATATAGACCAATTTATAAGGGTTTTGACTATTCTTCTTAATAAAGTTTGTCTTTTAAGAATGAACCTCAAATCTTAACACTTAGTACAATTTCATCATCACAACGAAAATTGAGATAGAGAAAATTGAAGACTTCATTCCTTACAACTTATCGTACTTTTTTCGTGAAATTTCAAAACAAACAACAAAAGTCTTAGTAGAAGTAGAAAATAAATTGAAGAAAAGTTGAGGGACGTTGACAAAAAATATTGTGTATAAAGAAATATTATTACAATCAAAACATTACATTATAGTTTACTCAACAATTTTCACATTATATACATAATTTCATTAAAAAAAATTATTCATATATATTCTTTTCAACAATTTAGGCATATGTATGCAACATATGGAAAAGAGGCAATTTATTAGAAAATTATGGGTCATACCAATTATTTTCAACGAAATTGAAATGTACTCCCATTTAAAATTTTATTGATCAATAATGACCATTCATACGATTTATTGATTTTACAATATATAGTATTAATCATATTATACCCTTGAAATGGTAATGTTTATAGGGAATTGAAATTTGAATGTGATGTTGAGATATTTTTTTCAATGCAATTGTGCCAACGATTGTGTTGATTCGCATTAGGGGTTACAAAAAAAAAATTCATTCAATCTGATACTCGTGGAGTCCCGCCTCAAATGGGGAGAGGATTATCCGCCTAATCGGATAAACGGGCTGAGAGTTATTACCCCGAAACGGAGATGGGGCGGACACGGGAAACATAGTCCCCACCCGCTACCCGCCCCATTTAAAATTAATTTCAAATTTAAGTTTTTCATCAAACAAAAATAATAGATTTATCATTATTATTAAAGAGAATATAAGTTGTTTTTAACAAATTAATAAAAAAGTAATAATATTTAGTAAATAAATACATAAAAAATAAATGGGGGCAGGGGACCCGACCTACCCTGATCTCACCCCGAACCCGTTCCGTCCCACTTTAACTGAGTATGGGAATGGGGCAAGGTAACAAAAATATCCGACGGGACGGAGGTGGGATAGACCAATCCGTCTCATACCCGCCTTGTTGACATCCCTAATTCGCATGAATGAAACCATCCATAAAATACGGAATCTTTAAATTTCATGTATTTTTCAATTAATAAGATAAATCAATCGTATTTTTAATTAATTTATAGAAGGCAGCATTTTTCAATTTCCACTAACATTTTAATTTATATATGTAAAAGGGAAATATTTGATAATTACAAGGTTACATCTTTGAAAAATGACAAATCATTCACAAACGTCAAAATTGTAAAAATCGGGGTTTTATAATATTTTGGATTATTTTAAAAATATGAATAAGTAACCATATTAGTTATCGAACTTGAAGGAATGTGAGAGATGGCAACGGAGCGTGTTCGGGGCAGGGCAGACGGGTTTGGGACGCGGGTTTGCCTCGTTTTCTGCCCCGTTTAATTTTTTAAATTTATTTTTTTCAAAAATTTCCACTTAACTAATTTTTTTAAAAAAAAAAAAAATTGTAGTTAATTATTTTTTTATTCTTTACGGGACGGGGCACCCTCTCCCTGAACCATCACTAAATGTGACTACCATAAAACTCTCTCTCCCATCCAAACCCTACGTTATCTCTTCAAATAACATTTTCATGTATATCATAATATTTTCGATATTGAGCATCTTCAACATGCCAAAATCATACAATTTTATGTCTATAAATTTCATAATTGAAGATTCAGGACTCGTTGTGACTTGTAAAGTTCAATTGTAAAGACTTCGAAAGATTTTGTGACCTATGATCTTTTTGACGTATTCAATAATTAATTGGGGAACTTAGGTCGTGTACCCTATAAAAATAACTAATTTGATTAATACCTTTCTAAACTAATTAAAGCTTTTAAACATGTAATTATTACATCCTAAACTACTAACTAAAACTCAAACATAACTGAGTAGTCGGATAGAAACCCACCCCTCAACGTAGAAACTCACTCCTCGACAGCGTGGTTTTGTTCTGGGAAAAATACATAACTACTAGATTATAAGAATGCAAAAAAACACAGTAATTACTATAGAATCTTTTATTTATTTATTTTTATTTTTATTTTTTCATTTTTCTCTCTTAAGGATCTTTGATGGTAATTGACTGACCACGTAGTAGTCTATTACTACTGAGATCTTAAAAATCTGTAATCAAAGAAATGCTTTTTTGTTTTTTATTACTATTATTTTATTATATACAGAAGACTAATCAAGATAAAAACACAAGCGGTCGTAGTTTTGTGACTTTTGTCGGCACAGAGTCCACAGCTAACATCTTCACAAAGAATCCATGTGTTGTCATGTCAGATTTTTAGAAAAAATACACTCCTCCCTATATCTTCTCATCTGGTTATCAATCAGGATTTTGCTATTCAATCGGGTTGACATAGGGGGTGACATAATGACCACATGACCACCCCTATTGAAAGGTTGTCTTATGGTACTATAGCATTACTCTATCAATCAATATGAACTACTTGTAATTATACAATGGAAAAGGCCGTAGGCCCGGTACCAAGTGGCGACCCTGTTGGCAATGGATCAATGACCCTGGACCCTTAGCATGGTTCTTATACAATATAAAAATATATTAAAAATATATAAATTAAAAAATCATTATTCCAACTATATTAAGGCCATGTTCTCATTCTCATTTTTTTTTTCTTCATTTTAACCACACATTTTACAAATAAAATAATATTACACATAAATCTAAAAAATTTCATTATTTTTCAACCACACATTCTTCCATCAATCACTATTCCAAAATTCATTTTTTTCTCCAAAATGGATTTCAAACACAAGCTAATTAAATTTCTTAATTTATGTAAAAATGGAAACAAGTTTATTTTTGTAGGGCGAATGGAATATTATCTTTCTCCATTGTTCACTCCATCGTAAAGGTGTGTTCTGAAGCTAATATGGGCGTGTCGAATTTCTTGTTATGGAGTTGTAAAGTCAGACATTAAGCTCACGTTTGAGCCACATTAAAATTTTCATTTTCATTACTTTACTCATTTTCAATAACACATTCTTTAATAAAATGATATTTTTCAGTACATTAATATTTTTTCCTTCTTTTTCAACCACACATTCTTCATCAATCTAATATTTCAAAATTTCAACTTCGTAATTGAAAAATGAGAGTTATCATTCCTTAGTGTTAAGATTTGGAATTCCATCTTAAAATGTCAACTTTATTAAGAGGAGTAGTTCAAACCCTTATAAATTGGTTTATATTTTCATTTTTATTCGATGTGGGATTATATCTCTTAACATACCCGAACAAGATGGTGGCTCGTTTGAGCGGACCAATCTTGACTCCAACGAGTAATTCGATCCGATTAAAATTCAAAAAAATGAGCACACGAATTTCAAGATTGGTATGCTCAAACGAGCCACCGTCTTGCGGGGGCATGTTAAGTGATAGAATCTCACATC
>CAIGRF010252948.1:0-11304 GCA_903798235.1 Fraxinus ornus
AAAAAAAAACAGTATTTATGAGAGTATAAATTTTATTAAATTATTTATAACATGGCCTATAATGAGGTGCCCATATTTGCACTACTAAGGGAAACATTTGCACTTGCAAATTGCAATGTAAACAATTGGAACTAATTTATGCTGTAGAATGATTGGACTGTTTTAGCCTCTATTTGGTCGAAATTCAAATTCAAATTTTAATTTAAGTCAAAAGCAACAATTAATTTTAATAACATATTTCGTGGATTCATAACTCTACAATCACACATGAAATTTTATCAAAAGCTACTAAAAAAATGATTTTAATTCCCACCAAACAAGGACTTAAATTGTTTTACGTGGTGAATAGAGTAAAAGAAGTGACTCCGATTGTCCAAATACTACATAAAGACTAATCATCGTTAGAAGATCTATCGTCAACGAGATAGATTCATATACTAAAAGATCTTAAGAAATCAAATAATTTACCAACCCATCAATCCGTGGGAATCACAAATTTTTGCCACAAATGCGTGTTTAAATTAAAACTTCTCATTTTGGAAGCAAATCGAAAATTATTAATTTATACACAACGTTATAACATGTTTGGTAAGGTTCAATGTTAGACATTACTCGAAAAAAAGAAGCTAAAATAATTCCGCCCATAATATATATTGTTCAAACCTTGATTACAACATACCGAACGTACCATTTCTGTACAAACACAAATTAATCTATCAAACTACAGTAAAATTCGAGCAATATTGTGATTATATCTCGTTCCTTCTCTTTGTTTTGTTTTGATTTCTTCGGCACACCTTAAAGTCCTCTCAATTTGGTAACCTCCTCCAATACTAACTTCCCTCTCCAAGTGACAGCAATAACTCTCAAAAACACTGACATTTACGTGCAATTTGAATTTCATCATGAATAAAAATTCAACTTCCAATTTATTCATTTCCTTTGTTGTTACTCCACCAACTCGAGCCAAGTAAGAATTTCTGTAGTTCCTGTACCAAAAAAAATTAGTATCGATGAATTTAAGGTCGAATTTATGAAGGAGAAAAAGATAAATACTGAATAATAGTGTTTATAATATCAAGATAATTATATTCAAAATTTAAATAGTATGTGTGGAGTTCCAAGACCACAGGCTCACCCCACAAAATTATTGCTAGAAAAATTGAAGCCATATGATAAAAGCCCACCGACAAATATGAGAGACAATGTTTTCTAATGAAGCAAGTAGTGGATGTGAAATATTGATCGGTGAATTTTACGTAAAAATATACTCGCTAAATATTGTACCTAGAAAATTCTACTCGATCTAAGCTAGCTAACCTCGTATTAGAGCAAGGCATGCTTCCTAGACTAGATTCACTCGTTCTTATGTTCAGTGATTAACCTGTACCAAAACACTGCTTGAAATATTCGTACATTCATTGTCGGTTTCTATTGAAGTGGAGACAGCTATAAGTGCACTTTTAAGAAGAATGAGTCGACTCGACTCCCAAATACACAACAATGTAATTATAAGTTAAAGATCACTTACATGTCTTCGACATACTTGGATGCCACAATGATGGTAGTAATGAGCAACCTATGCACATTCCTCGTACCAAGTCGAAACTCGGGATAAAACTGGCAAAATCGATCAATATAAACATAGGCAACAACATAAACAGATGGTCCGGCTTTAGTGTATCTGAAAATTCTCTCAAGATAGGACTGAATAGTCATGTCCGGTACCTCGTCGTAGTCGAAAACCCGGGTTTTAGCATCCTTTGACAATGGCCATTTATTGCAATTTTTGACAACTCTTTCATTCCTAGCCAATGTTCTTTCAATGAGGGAAGCAAGAACAGAGATGACTAGTGGGATGTTTGAATCTTGTTGGTACGAATATGAGTAGAGATCATGTCTTAGTTTTCTTGGAGATATATTGGGGATTGAATTTAAGGCCATTTGGTATTCAAATTTGGGTTGACAGAGAAGATGGAACAACAGGGTTTTGTGTTTATGTAAGTATACAAGAGAAGTTTTAAGTGAGATTTATAGATAGACTTACACAGAGAGAGAGAGAGAGAGAGAGAGAGAGAGAGTACAAAATATGGCTTGGTACACAAGATGGAAGAGGAGGGATTTGTGTTCTATATATAGGAGAGGAGATGTTTACCTCGAATTTATAAGTTTCAAGTTTTTCGACATGTACCTTCGTATGCAAGTAGAATTCAATTTTTCTTCGAAAACTTGATTACATCTTCAACTTTTATAAACGGGTAGCATGAACACAAGAACTTAACTCTTTTGCTTGTTTTCTTACAACCT
The DNA here is from genome assembly GCA_903798235.1 of Fraxinus ornus. NCBI lineage: Eukaryota > Viridiplantae > Streptophyta > Magnoliopsida > Lamiales > Oleaceae > Fraxinus > Fraxinus ornus. The sequence goes on from CAIGRF010252948.1 coordinate 2,308, forward strand.
TCAATTACTTTATCTCTATAAGTTTAAACAGTTAAATCGGGCGCAGTTATATATCTAAATGGTTTCTTCGATATAAACCTGTGTGTGCATGCGTGCGTGAGAGAGAGAGAGAGTTGGTACAAGTGAAATACAGTAAATTAAAATTGGGGGGCATTTGGAAGGTAGTAGGAAGGGAGGAGGATATCAAATTTCAAGATATTTGTCTCCTCATTGTAATGGCAATGTCTAGACACACCAGCTTGCATTCAGCTTTAAATTAATGCTGAATTACATTTAATATTAATAATAATAATAATTAATAAGCAATACGCACAATTTTATTCATACTATAATGTCCTATCTGCAACACTGATAATAAATTAATTCCAAATTTTAACTTACACACAGTGAATAGTCAACTTATGTGTCACGCCCAGTCTAGTTTCAGTAGTTTAACATGTCGATATTAATTTATTTTCTTGTTACATAAAATAAGCAAATGATTCAAATGAAGATTCTCCTCCATCTCTACCAAGAAAAAAAAAAAAGGCAAACGCCCAATAGTGATGATCAAAAAAATCCGCTCCGCTCCTATCCGGCGTTGCCCCGCCCTACCCCGAATGGGACGAAAAAAACCTGCCCGATGGGTCGGTGGGGCGGGGTCCCGTGAAGAATAAAAAAAATTAACTATAAATTTAAAAAAAATAAAATAGTTAATTAGAAATTTTTTTTAAAAAAAAAATTAACGGGACAGGAAATGGAGCAGCTCGCTCTCCCATCCCGCCCCATCCCGTCCAAGACGGGATGAGACGACGTGAGGGAGTGGCGGAGCGGGATGAGATGGGATGGGATGGAGGTGTCCCGTCTCGTTGTCATCTCTAATGCCCAGTAAATAAATTATTTTGACTTTTTACCAGCCGCCGACAGTGGGTTGAAATCAAGAGTAGAAAGGCCAGCATTCAAATCCGTTAGGTCTTCAAATGGGGCCCTCATCATTAAAAAGTTTTGAGATTCGTGTCAAATTAATTTTCGGATTGATTAAAGTACAAGTTACACGTGCGGTGCCCCAAATAAAATTCTTGTCCTTGGAAACCTCTTGTGACTTTCTTCACTTTGTAAAATTAAAAGAACCGAGCTGCTCTGCCAGTCGAAAAAAGGTTTGGCAGAGCAAATGTGAAATGAGGTGGGTGTTTAACATTTAAGGAGGGGGGTTTAATGAGGTGGGTCCTGGGACGCACCTAATGTGAGAACAACTGTTCTACCAGGCCTGTAACAAGCCTGATAGAGCAGAATTATCGAAATTAAAAATTCAAGGGTCATACAAGTTGATTTAAAAGTGTCAAAATAAACTAATCGTCGTTGCCGCACTCATCAAAAGTCGTTTCTCAATCGGAAGTTACCTTACCATATTTCGAGTCTAGTGATTTTAACGAACTCTTTACAATATTTTATCTTGTACCATAACTAAAATTGTTCTCAATTGTTTGCGTAGCCATAAATCCTATTGTATTAATTGCGCCTATCATTCTATTGTAAATAAACGATTTTATCATAGATCCATTGAGGTATTGACGATTTGAATTAGACCGACAAATTAGAGTTCAAGTCAACCTAAAAATGGGTCTGAATTAGCCCCATTTGTTAGATGATTAACTCTCTTCTAAAATTACGTATTGATTACAATATACTCAAACCGTTAAATAAATAAATATTTGATAAGAAGCTTTTGACACTTGGCCTGTCCACTTGAAAGAAGAATATAGGTACCTGATCAAATCAAGTACGATTTTGTACAATATCACGAGTACCAACAATTTTTACAATAAAATCATTGGGCCCACCATACAGGCTGTACGATATGGCCCGTATAATAACTTATTGGGCCCAAATATTATTTCATTTTACATTGCTTTTAGTCTTTTTCTATACAGTCATCAGGTTCCTGTTTGATTGATTTTGTGTCAACAAAAGAGGCCGAGATAGCAATTATTGGACATGGATGTTCTATCCACTTAACTTGGTTTCATGATTCAAAGCACCAACAATTTTGTACAATTTTTATACGAATAATGCTAAGTGTACATTTCATTGGTTATATTTTGCTTAACATTCTCTGTGTTTTAAAAAAAAAAGGGTCATAATTCTTCTACAATTTTTCATTTTGTTGGGCTTTAGGACCACCTTTTTTAGGAGGGAATTGAGTATTCTTTAATCAATTACGAATTATCTCAATTATCACAATTTTCGATTGATTCTAAACATGAATTTTACTAAGAGGCTGTTTGTTTGGCATTAATTTTCAAATTGTAGAAGAATTATGACCGTTGAGCCACCATTTAGGATCAAGTTGTGAGATGGTGGAACTCACAGTTTGAATATAAACTGTAAAAAAACTCATTATTTTTTGAATTTAATGTCAAACAAACAGGACTAAAGAAAGTGCAAGATTGATTGGATGCTCATGGACTAGTTGCACATCACGTCCACGATCACATTCAATATAAATAATAATAATAATAATTACTGAATTGACTTGCTAGTAGAATTCAACACCTAAATGTCATGATTTATGACTACTCCATTAATACTATTATATAAGTAATGACATCATTAGCTTTTTGCATACACGTGCGGGACCTTCGATATCAATTGACTCCAATTTCAGTTTTGCTTTATTTTGAATAGTATCTCCACTCACTTAGAGAGTTTTTGGTAGAGATTAAAATCGAATTAAAATTGAAAAATTAGTCATTATTGTTGATTTTTATTAGACGAGTGAGACCCAATAACGACTATATTTTCAATTTTAATCCGATTTTAAGCCCTCCCAAACAGGCTCTTAATCTTATTTACTAACTCTTGATTAATAGGTGAGAACTGTGTCTAACACAATGACGAGTAATAAAGAATGCAATATCTTCCATCATTTCGGGGGTGGTCGAGTTGGTGGAGCAGGTGAACGCGGAGACCGAAAGTCACGAGTTCGAATCCCTTGTCAACACTTCCTTGGTCGAGCAAGTCTGGTACGGTTTATCTCTCCTATGTGGTTTACGGGTTATTGCACATGGAGCGAGATTTACCCAGTGCATACTCACGGTAGCGACTGCGGGTTTCTACGTCAAAAAAAAAAAAAAGAATGTAATATCTTCCTCTTCAAGAAGCAATACAAAATTTAAAAAAAGTGAAATTCTACCAAACGAATACTAAGCTCCTGTTTAGGCTCCATTAAAATGAGATTTTGGAGAAAAATATGTTTTAAAAAAAGTGATATTTTGAAGAAAGAGTGGTTAAAAAATAATAATTTTTGTGGGTATACGTGTAATAATATTTTATGAGCAAATGTACGATTGAAAATTAATTTTGAAAAAAAAAAATCTATTTTTGGAAAAATAAAGCCTAAACATGGGCTAAATCTTTTTTTGGTCTACAATTAGTTCTATTGGATTACTACTTGACTGCTCCACATGGGCTGAAGGAGCCCATCAAAGTTGATCCACTATAAATAAAATAAAGAAAATGCATGTCAAAATGAAAAATACCAATTAATGGCTACAAATTTGAAATGGGAAAATTTTCATCACAAATTCGTTGAAAAAATATGTTCTATATTTCTAAAACACAGGATCAATTTTTGAGAATTATGGAGTCGACGATATCATGGTAATTTGGAAAAGTTTTAATAAATTTTGATAGAAGTTATTGAAATATATGGTTAAAAAATTGATAAAATAGAGTCCGGAGTAAATTACTCTTGACATTTCATTTGACTGATTGCTTTTACGGGTGTGTTTGAGCCACATTATTTTGGAAGAATGTATTCTAGAATAGTAGATTGATAGAGAATAAAGGCGTGTTCGATAGAGATTAAAATCAGATTAAAATTGAAAAATTAGTTGTTATTGTTGACTTTTATTAGACGAGTGAAATCTAATAACGACCATATTTTTAATTTTAATTGGATTCTTGTCCACCTCTACTGCGCTCTTTTTCTCAATATTAGGTTTCGATTTTTATATAGCCCCATAAACTAGCTCATAAAATTTAACCAAAATATTAGAAAGAGAAGATTAGTCCTTTTTATAAGGATGCAAATAGTAAAATTACACATATAATGCAAAATGTTGCTGAGTTTAGGACTTAAGGTGGGTTGTGCTACATGTACAAAATGGGTTACAAAAGGGTGTTCAAAATTGTCAAATGGCGGCCCCCTATTGGGGGGGCGCCTGTGGGGCTGCCATTTGGCAATTTTGGACACCCTTTTGTAACCCATTTTGTACCTGTAGCACAACTCACCTTGGATAATTCTCCAAGCGCCCTCCCAATAGGGGGCCGCCATTTGACAATTTTGGACACCATTTTGTACCCCCATTTTGTACACCAAGAATTATCCAAGGTGTATTAACTAAGGGCATTAAGTATATGTATGGGGGGCGTTATCCTTTGGATGTGAGACCTGGCTTGTTTTTCTTCACAATAAATCTAACTTTGGAGTGTTTCTCCTTGCTCTCTTGCAGCACTGACCTTTTGTTGGCTGATAAAATTGAAAGAAATCATGCAACGAGGACTTAATACTTGTGAATAGTAGTTCTGCTTACGTGTTTGTTTTCATTTGGATATATGTGTAAATGAAATTATACACACATGAGAAAAGATTGCAGAGCTACGTCAAACTGTACTTGTGATTGTACTTTATGCTTTAGAAGTCTTACCCGGTTCTGGCATTATCAACATAGAGAGCATCTCATTTTGTGAAAGCAATCTATAGCCACACAACCACATAATTCTTTGTTGACTATTTATGTTCTCTTTCTTGTTAATATTTTTATTTTGGTTTCTTGTGTTTGATGTGGATTTAAGCAAGTATATATACGTATTTGTGTAAGAAAATGTGTTGGATAGCTAGCTAACTATAAAATTGTTAGCATCAAGGTAGATAATTTCTACTTGGTCGACTCGAACATCTTGGAGAGAGAGAAAAAAAAAAAAAAACTATTTTTGCCTATTACGTGTGCTATGACGGTGGTTGGTTTTGCTTAAATAACTTGATCTTAAATAATAGGAATTGTTTGTTACTTGCTAGGCTCTCAGAAGTTATTCATATTGGTATTTGAAGTTAATAAAAGATTAGGCGTTCTTATATTTCCATGGCAAGTTGACATCCAAACTGACCTCGATGGGAAAGAGAACATTGCAGCTTTAAGGATTTTTTAATTAGTTTGTGGTCTAGTTATTTGACTATTGAATATTATTTGATACATCCAAGTTAGCTGCATTTCATGCAGAGTGTTGCTTTTTGGATTGTACCTTGAACGTGTTGTAGAATTCCAACAGTTTAAGCAGAGGGTTTTATTTTCTTGGATTCTGCAGCAAATTCTGGCATTTAGTGTTTGGGCATCTGGAAGCTGTACTTGAACCTAAAATCCAATCTTCTTAGTCATTGATTTCCCTGAACATTTTTTTGATAGAGAACAACCTTGTCACAGGATTCTTTGCAGCAGGTCAAGTCTGAGTATAACAAGTATGAGGATATTGCTTTTAGGAAGATTAAAGGTCTGTTCAAAGTTAATAATTCATGTTATTGACATTAAATTCAGCATCAAAAGCTTTTATTTGAAATATGTTTTTGCCAACCTAGTTTTTGACCTTTCTCTGTATGATCATTGTTAAGCAGAGGGTCTTCTTGTTGCTGCTACCCACCCGTTGGTTACAACAGGATCTGTTCTTGGTTTTGGATTTTTGAGTTTTAAAAGTACGTCTTAAACAATCAATGCTTTCTCACCTCTATCTACAATGCAATTTGAGTATGTATATTGAATAGCAGTAATTTTGCTGACAATCCTTCATTCTTGATTTTTCACGAGGCATCCTTTATTTTTCATCTGCAGGGCCTAGGAGATTCTTGTACTACAACACAATGCGCCTTTTTGTTAGTGAAGAGGTAATAGAGCCATAAAACGTTTTGAATTTGTGGATTAAGTACTTCACTGAGGTAGGATTTCATCTGATGTGAATGGTGGATAAAACAGCAATGTGAATTAGCTCTCATATACAAAAGCAGAAAAAAGTGGAAACTTACGGTCAAAGTAGTTCCAATTTTTATTTGCGCAGTGAAGAAAATCTACGTAGCATTCAAGTACTGGATGAGTAAGGAAACGATGATGTTAATCAGTTGTGTTTGGTCCAGGCGTTGCTTTCTAGGGCTGATGCAAAAGTCAAGGAGTTGCGGCAATCAATTGATGTTTTGAAGGCGGAAACCGAAAAGTTGGAGGTATTCGTTTTGCTACTGACTCTGTTTACCTTTTATGCCACATGCTTCAACCTTTCATATAGCACATTGAGAAAAATTGCTCTTTGCCTCCCTCACTCAACTGCATCTCCCTTAAACTGAAAGGAAACAAGAAGAAACTGATGAAATAATAATACGAGAGGGGAAAGACACAGAAAACAATTTTAGAAAAAAACAAATTTCGTTTCAATCTTCTACCAGCTCAGGGGTTTGTTGTCAATTGAGCTAGTGATATTTCAATTGGGAAGATTGTCGTCTACATTCCCTTAAACCCCTTTCCCCCTTCATTTTCTTGTTATAGGGATCGTGCATAAATCTTTTTCGGTACCATGCTTAAATTAAGAATATGGTTTTTCTTCTCTCTCTCTCTCTTTGACCTATGCTTTAATAATTGTCAATCATGGTACAGATGTAGAAATGATCAAAACGGAACTACAGCATGCTTGAATTGTTAGAAGACATAATACAGAGAAGTTGAAAGTGTCACTTTAATTCTTTGAAGTGGGATAAATGGTGACAGCAGTGCATTTTTCCAATCCCTTCCTCCACTCAAACTATAACAACGAACAGGATACTGTACGTTTCTGTTTACACCCTTTAACATATCTAAGTGAACAGAATCACTGGGAATTGGTTAAAAACCTCATATGATAAAGTGGACGAAGTAGTCTCAAATAGTGGTATCATACTATGCTTTTCTGATGTATAACATTTGACTTTAGCTAGCTCTGGAATGTATTTTCCTGGCTTCTTCATTTTATATTTTGCTTAGTTGTGTATCTCATTTTCCAGTATAAGGTTCTTATTAGAAGGTGTAAGTTGAAAAGGCTTTTCTGTTGCAACCACCAAGATGTAAGAAAAATGCAAAACCCAAAGTCCTCTTCTTATGGTTTTTCTTTCTTTCAAGTAGCAATGTGAGTACATTCCACCAGAGAGAGAGACAGAGAGAGAGAAGTTAATTATTATATATAAGTAGTCACAGCAGATATTTTGTTGCATGACCTTTTGAAAATTTGATTTTGATGGTTACTAGAAGGTACCTCCAAGGGTTTTTTTTAGCTGACCCAAATTCATTGGAAAAAGGGCTTTTGCTTCATTTTAATTTTTCCCCCCTTTTTTCTTGAATTGACTAATGACTATTATCTTTGGCCCCTAGTGGAGGCTTCTGTTTTGATCAACAATATAATTTAAAACGAAAGCCTATATTCTCTAACCTTCGGAGGGGGGAGGGATTTGGACATGACTAATAGATTAGTAGAAGTGCACTTTGTCTTCTATTAGTGCATCTCAAGCTGAAGAAGAGTTGAAACGAGGGAGAACAAAACTCAGGTTTGTGCTCGCAGATGAAGTGTAATTTACTATTGAACTTCATCCAGTTGCCATGTGTTTTTTTCATGATTATATACCTGGTTTTTTTTCCCCTCGTACAGGCAGACAGGAAAGCAAATTCAAAGTGTCATTAACTCTGCATATAAAATAGAAAGACAAGCTGGGGGTACGTAAACCTACATATGACTGTCCTTGTGTTATTGGATCATTCATGTCCAGCAATCAGTTTTATCCCTTGCATATTTTAGGATGTTCCATATGTTGGATATTGTATATGATTAGTTTATGTTATATCAGGCTTGAAGGATGTTCTTAAGGAGCTTCCCAGGAGAGAAGCATCCCAATTTCGTACACAAGTTAGTCTCTTTCATGTTCCTTACACTCTTTATATTTCAGACTTGGGATGTTTACACATGTGGACCACTTCCATAATTTTGTAGAGTGGGCTTTGAAGCATAATAATGTGAAGAGAAAACAGATACTGTTGTTTCATTGCTCTTACTATTTTCACTCAGTAAAATGTGGCATCTTTGCCTAAAGGTCCACCAAAGGCAGAACTTTTGGATGATGACCTTGTGATTTCTTCTTTTTCATCTTACCTGCCAAAGGGGAAAATTCTATGAGAGGATGAATATTTTGAAACAAGTAGAAAGACAGATTGGATATTCTTCTAAACCACAATTGAAGTACGAATGTATTCAATATTTGAACAAGTGGAGCTGCCATCATTAAGGATAAAATAAGAGATGGATGACTTAGATGGTTGGGACATGTTTTTGTGGAGACCTAAAGATGGTCCTATATGTAAGGGTGACACGATAAGAAGAGGGAGTAGTCGCCAAGGATCTGCATTCTTTAGATTTTCTGGTAAGTGGTAAATCTTGCAATGAACCGGACAGGATGGAGAGAAAGAATTCAGTTATTTATTAATACGCTAAGTTTGTTATTGTTTTCAATATTTGAAGTTTCTCTTGAAGAAAGTGATCCTACATATAAACTTTCGAAACCAGGTATCTCTGTCTTGTTATTCTATTACACTTACTGAAAACTAATTAATTAGTCCTGAAAAACCAGAAAACAATCCCCATATTATTGATTTTATTGGATTAACCTGGTACCAATCTGCAGCACTGCATGTAAATAGCACAACGCATGACTACACATTTGTAGATTTGTTTTTGGTGCTTATGAGTTTCTGCTTTTAGGTTTCTAACCTATCTAAAGAGGTGAAGCAAGAGAGAAATACTCTCACCAATGAAGTCACAAAGATCAGCAATTACGAGATTTCTGTCTGAATTTGGTTTCATTTCCATAGATCGAAATCCTAAGGTAACAGTTGGATTTGTAGATGCTAAACGCGGTATTGCCTTCTTTTTCACTTGAGTGATTTGAAAGCTCTAAAT
>CAIGRF010252993.1:18544-32566 GCA_903798235.1 Fraxinus ornus
TGCAATGACAAGACATTAACACGTTTCCACTCAAGAGTTATTATATTGCATTATTGGTATGCAATATTAGACACTATACAATTCAAAGTACAAAATTTTAACCTTATTTTCTTCTTAAATCGTACTAAGTATAATCAAATCTAACATACCAAATATGTCAATAACGTTCTATTTTCAAACAATGATTCACTATTTTGATGAATAGGGAGTTCTTCAAAAGACAGATCCTATCTATCTGAAAGTAAGAAACACAACCAAAAATCTTTCTTTGTTATTCTCAAACAAAGTAAGGACGCTTCACTAAAAAAGAATATATAAGTTGCAATACCTATTAAATATCCATGTGAACAAAGATTCTTTAAGTGAACCTCAAAGTAAAGTAAATTGTTCACACAATATATGAATCTACATAATTGTAGATTTTAATTTAAACAAGGAATCATTTCTCACTGATTAAATAAATAAAATGCATAGTCAAAACAAATGGGTTCGCTATCACCACGTACACAAGTTAGAAGCAATAGTCCACAGTCCGCCTTCTTCTCCCTTTTGCTACCTTGTCCGAATGCAAAACCAAGGATCCAATCCAAATCCCGTATCAGTATTTGTGCCTTGTTGTGTCGACAAGGATACTTCTCCATTTTTGGAGAGTCCAAGCATCATAGATTTTACCAATAATTTTGTGTCTTTCATATTTTTAACAAAGCTGGACTTTATTATATCATGCATTGACAGAAATTTTAGTTATGGTGTCTGTAGGTGACAAGCTGTAGTGACATCTCAATGCAGGGTTGTTCAGTGTAAATAGGATTTAAGAAATCTTTTTGATATAAGATGGCATCATCAATGATCTACGATGGCCATAAGGTAAGGATTACTTGGTAGGCATTCTACGTAGAGCACCTCATGTTAGTTCATCTACCACCATGAGGTCAACTACCATCATGAGGCCCGCTACGTTCACATGGGTCACCTACCACCATGAGGATGTCGACTACTATGGGGAACCCTACGCTCACATGGATCGTCTACCACTATAAGGCAGCCTACTACTACGAGGTCCTCGACTACTATGAGGTACTCTACGTTCACATGGGTCGTCTACTACAACATACGTCTACCACTATGAGGCCAACACCACACTTAACCCAAAAAAATGGCCATGAATCGGACGAAAATCGCTCAACGGTAATCATGGATACAACCAACGGCTGAAGAAGTGGGGATCATCTCTTCAGAATGTTGGGGAAGTGGGATGAGTTACGTAGGACACATGACACCAATAACCGCTGAATAGGTACGTTGCATCAGGTGCCTATATATACCCCTAAGGTGAGAAAGGTATGTATTGAGGAATCTGAACTATTTGAATATCAATTACATTCCCTATTTTCCTAAACCATCTACTTATTCTCACGTCGGAGGTATAATGGAGAGGAAGCCCCAACCTTATTTTGCAAGTAGCATTTGTCTATCAAAGCAGTCGAGATACCCTATACGTCAAGGAGAACTCGAAGGTCTATCTCATTACAATTTCATTGGCGCTGCCTGTAGGAAACCACTGAACAAAAAAGCTATGTTAAGAAGACGGACTAAGAGTGAAACGTACATGGTCGGGAATATGGCAGAGACGTAGTTGGAGTCTGTTGCAAAGGGTCACAACCCGTACGTGACGCAAAGCCAATTTAGTGTCCTCGAAACTCAATTAGCAGCCATGATGACCCTTTTGCAGAGTCAAATGTAAAAAGTTGCAGCCCCACCACAGAACCCGTTGGAAGCCATACCCAAACGACCATCCTAAGTGGTGCAAATGGTTATCCATCCTGTTACTCAGCCATCAATAAGAGACTTGAGGACTACAGAGGTTATTGTTCCTAGATTCCACAACCCATGATAGATTTAGATAGAAAGATGAAGGAGATGATGGCCCGGAAGATAGATGATGCATTAACTAAGAGGAAGGACAGGCGCAGTCAAATGGTTTTGGAAGAAGATCATTTTGCACATGAAATCATGGCGATTCCCCTACCAAAAAGCTTCAAATAACCGATGATAGAAGCATACGATGAAGTCATAGATCCGCTTAACCACTTGCGGACCTTTGTTGATTTAATGAGGCTCTATACAACCTTGGACGCAGTGATGTGCATGTCCTTTCTCCCGGCACTCAGGAGAGAGGCTAGAGACTGGGTGGCCACCTTGGCTCCCTGGTCTATAAAGACTTTTGATGAGCTCTCAAGGAGTTTCGTAGCATAATTTATGAGAAGCTAGAGGAAACGAAAGAAAGCAATTGGATTGATGTAAGTGGTGCAGGATCAGGATGAATCTTTGCAGGAGTACTTGGCAAGGTTCAGTTGGGCAACCCTCGGCATAAGGGATCTTCAAATGTCGACAGTGGTGACAACATTAATGAATAAGACGCGGAACCGGGCCTTCAAAATGTCACTCTCCAAAAACCCTCCGGAGTCAATGCATGATCTATTGAAGAAGGGTGACAAATACGTTGATGTAGAGGAAGCAGAGAAGGTCACAAAAAATCTTAGAAATGGATGGGAGACGGGAAGCCAAAAGTAAAGGTCAGGTGATATGCNAAAGTCAGCTGATGAGCGAAAACTCACTGATAAAGACAAGCCGAGAAATGAGCGCATAAGCAAGGGATACATTCTGAATTGGTCCATCAGACAGAGGCGAGAGAAGTTCAAGGCCTTCACTCCCTTTAAATACTTCTCGTACAAAGGTATTGATGGAGATTCGGGTTATGAAAGAGCTCGACTGGCCAAGATCGATGGATTAGAGTAAGTATTGCCATTTTCATAAAGACTACGGGCACGACACAGAAGAGTGTATCCATTTGAGGGATGAGATCGAGCGCCTCTTGAAGCGGGGTTTCTTGACTAAGTATGTGAGGAATGATCAAGGCAAGCAGAATGATAATGATCGCCTAGGGTCGGTGTAATAAATGTAATTATTGGAAGGATTGTAGAATGAGGGATTTGAACTAAGCTAGAAAGAGTTATATACACATGGTTGGGGGCCGCTCCATTCAAAAGAAGGATAGGTTAGTCAAAGTATCATTTTTGGTGAAGAAGATTTAATCGACATGTTAACCTCCACGATGATGCCTGGGTGATCATCGGCCATATATCAGATTATGATGTCAAGAGGGTGCTGATTAATGGAGGTAACGTAGCGAACATTCTCACTTGGGAGGCATTTGTGTGATTGAGAATCTCTTCGGAAAGGTTGAAAGCAATATTTAGCCCCCTCCAGGGATTTGGAGGGGTACTGTAATATCGGAGAGAGCTGTGGAACTTTTAGTGACATTGAACACATACCCTGTAAGCGTGGTGATCCTGACAAACTTTTTGGTTATTAAGACCCACATGGCATATAATGCAATCTACGATTGACCTTTGCTAAATGTTGTTGGGGCTATTCCTTCCACTTACCACCAAGTGATGAGATTCCCAACCAGTCGTAGTGTAGGGTGTGTGAAGACCGATTAACAATCTTCGAGGAAGTGTTATGTTGACATCATATGGACTAAGGGATCTCCACCAATTATGATGTTGGACCTTAAGCCTCCAAGGGGACGGATCGAGCTCTTGATCCTACAGAAAAAACTTTGGTAGCAGAAGGGTGTAAATTTAGCGTTGGGGTAGACTTGAAGCTAGAGGAAAGAGAATAATTGGTGAAGTGTCTGTCTAGCAATTTGGACGTCCTTGCATGGTGCCCGAGCGATATACAAAGGATCGATCCATAGGTTGCACAACATCATCTTGGTATTTCACCGGTGGCTAAGCTGGAAAGACAAAAGAAAAGAAACCATGTCCCAGAGCAGCAGGCTACGACGAAGGTCGAAGTTGAGAAGCCACTGCAGGCAGGGTTCATTAAGGAGGTGTATATCCCGAATGGATGGCAAATGTTGTCCTTGTGAAAAAATCAAATGGAAAATAGCGCAGGTGTGTAGATTACACCGGTCTGAATAAGGTGTGTCCGAAAGACTTAAGGCTAGACAAAACTCCTTAACCGAACCGAACTGAACTGAATCGAGCAGTTCTTCATAAGTTAAATACCCGAGCATGTATTTGAATCGAGGATTAGGTTCGGATCTCGGTTCTAGACCAAGAATCGAATCTAAATAATTTTTGAATTTTTTATATTGAATTAATTAAATTATTTTATTTTTTTCTAAATAAATTAGCAAATTAACTAATTTAGTGATTAATACTCCAACTCCCAAACCAAGTCCATGCCTAGCTATCCCAGCCCAACCCAATTTTTAAATTTAAATTCTTGTTTTAATTTTTTGGCCCAATTATTAATGAGGAAATTACACTTAGACATATGTTTTAAGATTCAATTTCAAAAATCAGATCCAAAGTTTGTTTATTCAAAAATCAGGTTATAATTAAAAATATTAATATTAATAATTATATTACAAAATCAATTAATCATTTACCTATTTTTTTTTACTTTCTCTCTCTATACCCGTATCTTCTCTCTCTCTCTATAACTTCTTCTCCATCTTCCATTCCGACGAAATGACACTCCAGCATCGGAGGTGTACCAGGACCAGCCACTTTCTCATAGCAGCAGTGCGGTACGAGAGCCCACGGATCCAGATTTTTTTTTCAGCAGTGTGGTGCGACTGCATACGAGAGCCCACAAATCCAGATCTAGTATTTTTTTTAGCAGCGCGGTGCGGCTGTGCCTCTACGTGATCTAGATCTGTTGTTTTTTTTTAGTGGTGTAGTGGAGTTATGTGGTGCTGCTATGTTACTGTGGGTGTGTTGCAGTAAGATGGTTAGGTGTGCATGCTGCGTGCAGCGGTGGTGATCACGTTTATTTTTGTGATGTTCAGGAGATTTCCGACGAAATGACACTCCAGCATCGGAGGTGCACCAGGACCAGCCACTTTCTCATAGCAGCAGTGCGGTACGAGAGCCCACGGATCCAGATTTTTTTTCAGCAGTGTGGTGCGACTGCATACGAGAGCCCACAAATCCAGATCTAGTATTATTTTTTTAGCAGCGCGGTGCGGCTGTGCCTCTACGTGATCTAGATCTGTTGTTTTTTTTAGTGGTGTAGTGGAGTTATGTGGTGCTGCTATGTTGCTGTGGGTGTGTTGCAGTAAGATGGTTAGGTGTGCGTGCTGCGTGCAGCGGTGGTGATCACGTTTATTTTTGTGATGTGTTCAAGAGATTTGCACCGTCGTGATCTGGTATGGGACGGTGGTGGGCTGCCCGTCATTGTCAGGATTCGTAACTCGATAATTTGCTGTGGGATTTTTGGGCTGTGTTTGCAGTTGTGGAAGGGGGTTGTGGCAGTGGTGGTGTTTGGGTAGAGGTGATTGTGTTATATTTGGCGATTTTGTTGCTAGAAAGTGGTGGTGGTGATGGTGATGGTGATGGTGATGGTGGTGTTGGTGTTGGTGTTAGCGGCGGCGGTCGTGGTGGTTAATGTTGGCAGAGACAACGGTGGTGTTATGTTAGTGGTGGTCACAAATGATTTGTTGATTGTGTCCAATAAAAATTGTTTGGTGTGTGACCAATACATAATGTGTGACCTACAAAATTATTAATTTGTGACCAATAAAAGTAATCTGCGACTTATAATTTGATGTTTTGTGACCACAAAATAAGTTGTGTGACTTATAAATTGTAATTTGTGACCGATGAAAAAATTGTGAGTTGCAAATTTTTAATTTGTGATAGATGAACGAACTGTGACCTATAAATTTTTTGAATCGTGACCTTAAAATTTTTGAATTGTGACCAAAATGCATAGATGTGTGACCTTTATATATTTTTTAATAAAATATCTAATTAATTAATTGTGATACTTAAAAACCTGGTTTATGTATTGTTCCCATTATTAATTTCATTTTTAGCCCAAGATTTAGGCCTTTTTAAATTTTTATCCTTCCCTTTCCAATTTCATACTTTCATTCGATAAGCACAAGTCTACTAACCCTAAATTATTTGATAAATTGAAAACGTACATCTACATGCCCAAATCGAAACTGCCGATTGCTGAGTCTAACTTCTCCACTCCAACTGCCCATCGAAATTACGAATGAACATGTCATTAGTTGTATTTATGTAGCGTTATTGTAAATGTTAAAAAAATTAATTATGGTACAGAACCGAACTTAACTAAACCAAATGAAACCGAACCCGAATGGTTCCATAATTATATTTGGACCTGACGGTTCCATTTATCAAATACCCGAAAATTAAGAACTGAACCAGATCGGATCATGTCCAGCCCTAGAAAGACTCGTACCCGCTACCCAGAATAGATCACTTGGTGGATGCCACATTAGGTCACGAACGGTTAAGTTTTCTGGATGCCTTTTTTGGGGTATCATAAGATCTCCATGGTCGATTCGAAAAAGGAAAAGACATCTTTCATAATTGATACTAGAACATACTGTTATATGGGTATGTCGTTCGGTTTGAAGAACGCCGGGGTAACTTATCAGAGTATGGTGAATAAGGTCTTCAGAGACCTGGTTGGGAGTGTAATTGAAGCATATGTAGATAACATGGTCGTCAGGAGTATGAAGGCCAACAACCATGTGGATGACTTACAAAAAGTGTTTGATGTCGCTCGACAAAATAGACTGAAGTTCAATCCAGAGAAGTGTTTTTGGACAGCGGGTAGAAAGTTCTTGGGTTTTATGATAACACAGAGAAGCATCAAAGGAAACCTGGATAAAATTCGAGCTATTCTAGAAACGAAGAGCCCCAAAGTAGAAAAGAAGTCCAAAGGCTGACGGCCGAATAGTGGCGTTGAATCATTTCATGAGTCGAGCAACATATAAGTACTACCACTTCTTCAAGGCGATTGGGGGCTCTACTAACTTTGAATGGACCAAGGAGTGTGAGGACTCGCTTGAATATTTGAAGCAACCACTGCAGCAACCGTCGATCTTGACTAGGCCATGCGCAGGGGATGTGCTGAGTTTATATTCAGCAGTATGAAAACATGCGGTCAGTGCGATACTGGAGAAGGAACTTTCAAAGTTGTAGAAGCCAGTTTATTACGTCAGCCAGGTTTTGAGGTGTGTAGAAACACGCTATATCCTTGCAGAGAAGTTGGTGTTTGCATTGTTGTGGCATTCAGAAAGTTGAGGTCGCACTTTAAGTCTTAAACTGTACAAGTCATGACAAATCAGCCCGTCAAGCAGATTTTACATCGACCTGAAACTTCGGGAAGGATACAGAAGTAAGCAATCGAGTTGAGTGAATTTGACATTGAGTTTAAGCCAAGAACAATCATTAAGGCGCAAGCATTATCAGTTTTTATCGCGGAGCTTACTACTCCACCTGACTATCCCTAGCAATCGGAAGTGGTTTGGAAAATCTTTGTGGATGGATCTTTGTATGGCGAGGGGTCCAGAGCAGGCATCATTATGATAGGGCCGAATCTGAAGAGTTGGAGTATTTATTATGCTTTAAGCTCCCGACAACAAATAACGACGCTGAATATGAGGAAGTTATCACGAGCCTAAGCGGCGGCCAGACTTGGGGTGTCATCAGTAGAAGTTTATAGCGACTCTCGGTTGATCGTTGGACAAGTGACAAGATGGAAGCCTATCTGATGAAGGTTAGGGACCTACAAAGAAGGTTTTTAAGTTTTGAAATAACCAAGGTCCCTCGCAGAGACAACGAGCCGGCTTACGCCTTGTCTAAGCTGGCATCGGTAAATTCGAAGAACCTGCCTAGCATAGCAAATGAACAAATCCTACGACAACCGAGCATTCAGCACATAGTAGACATAGCGAGCATAGAACATGAGAAAAGATGGTTAGACCCATCGATAGACTACCTTACAGAGAATAGATTTCCAGATGATGTATCCGAGGCGAGAAGACTAAAAGTTTGGGCAGCTTCATTCACTATAATCGATGAACAACTTTACAAATGAAGATTCACCATGCCATACTTGAAGTGCTTGCGCTCAACCGAAACTCATGAAGTGTTACTCGAGATACTTGAGGGAATTTGCAGCAATCATCAAGGGGCGATTACCCTCGCCTACAAAAGCTCTACAACAGGGGTACTACTGGCCCACAATGAAAGAGGATGCCAAGGAGTTGGTAAGAAAGTGTGATGCATGTCAGCGTCATGGAAATTTGATTCATATTCCCGCCGAGCAATAATCAGCCATTTTTAGATTAAGTCTGTTCTTCCAGTGGGGGATGGATATTTTGGGGCCTTTGCCTGTGGTCAAAGGGCAAAGAAAATTCTTGTTGATAGCTACTGATGATTTCACAAAGTGGGTCGAGACGGAGCCTTTGAATACTATCACGACGGTAAAAGTACAAAGCTTCATTTGGAAGAATATTATATACAGATTTGGCATACTGAGAGTCCTCATCGTTGACAATGGCAAGGAGTTTAACAATCACAGCTTCAAGGCCTTCTGTTCAAGTTATCACATAGATCACAGACTCACTTCCATTGCTCACCCCTGGTCCAATGGAAAGGTGGAAGTAACAAATTAAGCGATCTTATGGGATTTGAAGATGAGACTGGAAAATGAGAAGAGGTTGGGCAAACGAGTTACCTAATGTGTTGTGGGCGTCTTACACGACCCCGCGCGAACTAACAAGAGAAACACCCTTCAAGTTATCCTTCAAAATGGAGGTCGTTGTTCTCATAGAAGTCCTAAACGAGATTAGCAGGATGAAAGTCAAACAACTCAATGTCTCGACCACCAGTGCAGGAGCTCGACCTACTTGACGGGGTGAGGGAGAGAGCAGCTATGATGATGGCAGCCTACAAGCAGAAGGCTGTTGGATACTTTAATTGAAGGGTAAAACCAAGAGCTTTTCAGCTAGAGGATCTCATACTAAGGGAAGCAGCAGCAACTGGGCACCCTTCGTTAAAGCTTGGGACCAAATTGGGAAGGATCATACAAAGTGATTTACAACCTTAGAAAGGGAGCTTATAGCCTAAAGGACTTGGAAGGAAAACTACTAGGTAGGTCGTGGAACACCGAGCATATCAAGAAGTATTATCAGTAGACCAACATGCACGGATTTCAAATCATATGATGCTTTCTTGTAAATAAAGTAGATAGGATGTTCTACTGGTTTCTGTAATGTAATACCTGCTACAGGAGCACTCTATTGAAATTATTTAATGAGGAGTCCAGATGGAGGCAGATGATGAGGGTGCTAAGGAAAGGCCAGCCTAGCTTGGACGTTCCAGTACGCCTACTGAGTCCCCAAATCTAGGCAAAGTTACGTTTCATTACGGAGTGAATTGCCTAAATAGGCACTGAACTTTACGCAATGCGTCCAAGGGGTCACTGAACTTTAAAAATCACCCAAATAATCATTGAACTTTGCAAAACGTTTCCATTAGGTCACTGAACTTTAAAAATCACTCAATTCATCACTGAACTTTGCAAAATGTTTCTCATGGGTCACTAATGCAGTGATCTCCTGGGCAACATTTTGCAAAGTTCAGTGATCTCGTAGAAACATTTTGCAAAGTTCTGTGATGAATTAGGTGATTTTTAAATTTCAGAGACCTAATGGAAACGTTTTGCAAAGTTCAGTGATCATTTGGATGATTTTTAAAGTTCAGTGACCCTTTGGACGCATTGCGTAAAGTTCAGTGCCTATTTAGGCAATTCACTCTTCATTATGAGATCTTGATTTGTGGTTGGTTGGAACGAAGGCTACAAATTTTCATTAATGCATCGAAATCGTTCAACACATAGTGGTGAGCAAAAGAACCAAAAAACTGGCTAGATCAAAATCGCTCTAGGGGCTAGTGGTGAGTTTACAAAACCAGAAAATGGTTAAAGCTCGAAATCACCATACCCTATACTCTATTATTCGAAGATGGCTCAACACATAGTGGTAAGCAACAAGGCCAAGAAATTGACTAGCTCAAAATCGCTCTAAGGGCTGTTGATGAGTTCACGAAACTAGAAAATGGTTAAAGCTCGAAATCACCAGACTATATACTTTACTATTCGAATATCGCTCGACACATAGTGGTGAGCAATAAAGCTAAAAAGTTAGCTTGCTCAAAATAGCTCTACGATCTAGTGGTGAGTTTTTAAAACCAAAAATAGTAAAAGCTCAAAATCACTAGACCTCGTATTCAACAATCCAAGATCGTTTGACATACAGCGACGAACAACAAAAAAAAGGGGTCGGATAGCTTGAAATTACTTCAAGGTCTGGAAAAGAACCATCAAAACTAAAATTTGGCTAAGGCCCAAAATCATGCTCCACACTCGACACAGCCCAAGGGGCTAGGCGGAAAGCAACAAAACCCATAAAGATATAACAACCACGGTTGTGTTCAACGATCATGGTAGGGAGCCTTCAAAGTTATAAATTAGTTGAGGCCTTAAACCGCTAGACCTTGTGCTCTGAAGTTAGACAAAGGAAAGCGACACCAAAAAAACCTAGTTAAGAATTGACAAATGAAATACGAAAAGTAAAATTACAACCCAAGCTTAACGCCATCGCGCGAGGGTTGACCGCGTGGCGTTCAACCTACGCTTGTGTAACCAGGTGCCCACCTGCTAACTACTAACTATGACGAACAACTAGAAGGAGTCATGTAAAGACAGACAAATTAATTCTCACACATCGCCAAGTGACACATACAACAAGATAGTTAAAAAGAGAGAAAGGCTAAACGACAAATATGTTCAATAAGCAGGTGTCCATACTCAAAATAAAGTGAGATTTTCTGTCCACGTCTCGAACAAGATAAAACCACTACGTAATCAAGTGATAAAAAGCGGCTAAAAGTAGAAAGTGCTAAAAGGTCTACAACAAAAAGCTATGTCAACTCGAATGCGAAGTCCATTCGCTCCTGCCTCGCGATGTGTGCCCGAATGTCTTGGATTAAGGGGGCTTCGCCTTCTTTCCTTTTGCGCTGTTCCAAAAACCTATCAAAGCCTGAAGGATCAATAGTAGGGTGCTTAGCAGATATCCACTCCTTGGTTAATTTGATGGACGTCGTTATTGCCTTTCCCCTGTATGAATGCAAAGCCTTAGCAAAATCAGATGACTATTTGTATTGCTCCCCAGACTCCTTCAGATCTTTAGCATACTCCGCGGAGGTCCTATATCGCTCCACCACCTCCTCGGGATCCCGAGCTAAAACAAAGTACAGATTATCTATATACGTCTCTTGCTCACGAGCTTGAGCCTCTAAAGCTTCGAGAGACTTCTTCGAAGAAGAGACTTTCTTTTTGTAGTGGTAAGATTCATTCTTCTTTTCTTCTACAAGGGTTTTCCACTTCGATGATTGACAACAACTCGGCTCGACAAGCCCGGCCTGAAGAGCCACAACCTAAATGAGACAAAAGGACAAATAATTATTAGACATGTACAAAAGAATAAACAAACAAACAAAAAAATAATGATTATAGTAAGTCTACCCTTTAAGTGTAGACAACTAGAACTCTCTCAATGTCATCAGCACTTCGCCAGATGATCGCCTAGGCACGAGCAGGCCTAACCAAGAATCTGAGTGTCCTCATCTCTAGGTAGCCTCGAGTGGGGAAGTCTAAAGTCTAAAGGAGGAGAACCTTCGCGCTCGGGCTTAACTTGACTTAAGCTACCCCTCCCCCAATTTTGGGCAGTGGGATAGCGTCAACGGACTCATCCATAGGTCGAGACACCCATCATTAGTTTTTTTTCTTTTTTTAATGGAGCTGAAGGTAAGTCATCATTGCTCTCGCGTCCACACTCTGGCAAGGAATCCATAGTCTCCTCCAAGTTGAACTCCATTCCTATACACATAAGATAGAATCTATCAAGCTCAAAAAATGAATATAGGGGTGCACAAATGTAAAAATGAAATTAAAACGTGCCAGAACCTACCATCAGTAGAGTTAAATCCCTCATCGCTCCCTAACTCAGGCAAGGATCGTCCAAATTAAAGTACATGTCTGCTTGCAGACAATTAAATTCATCAAGCCCAACAAATAATAACAAGTCAAAGATATTTACAAGTGTAAAAGTACGAGCAAGACAAGGGGTGGAATATTAGTCCATTGTTGGATTTGAGCCTTTAAAATATGGGTGATCTCGAATTGACTATTGAAGAGGAGAATTAGAGGATGTCTCCAATTGGTATTGAAAGGGAATTGATCCTCAAAAGGTCGAACAAAGAATAATCGATATTTCCACCCGCTGTTGGAATTCCTAAACTAGGAAAAATGAAAAGGACCCTAATGGTGAAGAAGACAAATGCGTTACACTAAGCTAACTCGTGCATCTCGAAAATGCACTTGAAGAGGTCCATCGAGAGTGGGATTTTCTTGATGAGCCAAACGTATAAGAAATATAATGCTTCATCCACGCTTTGGGGTTTATTTTGCTAGAAGTGAGGTGGAACTCATTAAATATTGAGACGGAGAAAGGATGGATAGGGAATCGGAAACCACCGTCCATAATGTCTTTTTACACGATGACCTTGCGAGGGTCAGACCCGGGAAGCCTCTCTTTGGGCTTAGGGGCTCTATAAACATAATGGTCAACACGTTCATATTTGCTAAGTGATTTTTCTAGCTCAGATGGGGAATTATAAATACTAGCTTTTTGGAATCTTAAGATCTACCAACTCACGTGTGGATCCTGTCCAATTTCTATATTTTCGTTCAAAGATTTAGTTGACCCAATGTGTCTTTTGGAGGAATTGATCGAAAGGAGTAAGGTTCAGCCTAATTTGTTGGAATATCGAGTTTATAATGGAATTAACCAACCCTATGAGGGAAATTTTCGGCATAACTGGTCGATTGATCGGATGCTTCCGGGTCGGCCTCGACTGGCCCATCCAACGATAGGCAAGTCCAACCAAAACTTATTGGAGATTATATTTATGTAATCCTCTAGGTCAACGCACTGTCAATTTGTGTGAGACGAAACAAATTTTAAGTAATAAATATGCCCTTGTGTATTATTGAACTCAATTGTTAAATCAATATTTTTTGCATTGTAAGCAAGACACTTCCACTATTAGTTAGTATCTCGCCCATTTCGAAGAATTATTACACGGTTGTAATATTTATGAGGCTCCACAAATTACAACGTCTAGGTTTCTAGATGGTTTAAATCCTAAAATTTTACCTGATGACAATCCCAAGCCCTATCCTTAGATGAAGCTTACCGCCTGACCAATCATTGGTATATATCTTTCCGGCTTGATCAATTATGTAACAAACTAGATAAATAACTGGAGTAACTTCCTGAGACTAGTTGTCTTAGTCATCCCCTTGAAAAAGAAAATGAGATTTTTACTATTGAACCGATTGACTCTACTGATAGTGAAGACAAGAATTGTAGACTTGTCCTATATCCCTTCTCACGCCAACTTTTGATGTAATTGACCATAACACAATTGAAAAACTACCTACGGTATTGCCACCAAGTCAAACATTCCCCGTGTCATCCACCTAGTACCAATATTGATTTCGCCAATTCTTTAGCATGACTTTTACGTTGACCTTCTTTTGATATTACATCAATTACATGATACCCACCGGGTTGTCACCTTGTTGTCTAAGGCCATTGCTCGATTAGATATTGTTTCTATCGACATTAGGTTATTGTCGACTAATTTCAGATATATGGCATTAGCTAATCCTTTTGTATCAAATGTGCCTAAATTAGCTAATCCGTTTGTATCTAATGTGCCTAAATTTCATACTAACCCAAGAAGACAAATTATTTTCAATCATGAAATTTTTGAGCTTACTTTTGATTAGAGGTGGCAATGGGTCGAGCCGAGCCTGCTCGGTCCATACTCGGACGAGCTTGGCTCGGGCTCGCACAGCGAGCTCGCCCAAGGCGAGCCGAGCTTAGCCGCTTCGTCCAAAATTAATTTTTTTTATATATATAATAACTATAATTTATAAACTACTAAGTTACTAAACTTAAAAATATATATATATATACAAACATTATCTAATTTTTTTTTAGAACATACATTTTTCAAAACAATATTAATTTTTAAAATAATAAGAACAAAA
>CAIGRF010253108.1:16569-26958 GCA_903798235.1 Fraxinus ornus
AATTAACAAGAGCTGAAAATCAGTATTCTTCTTCTTCTTTTTTTTTTTTTTTTTTTTAATTTTTTTTGTCAATTTCCAATTTTTCAAAATCTGGAACATTGATTTAAGAAATAGTTTTCGAAATGTTGGAAGTTCGTGTATTCAACATCTGCTTTGTAGTTTCCACCACTCACTGGTTCTCTTCAAAATTTCATTGCCATATTTCACATTCAAGTCAGTAGGCTTGACAAAATTATGATAATTTTCTTGTTACTTTTCAGGTTGTTCACTGGAAGGTGCTGAGATACTTCCGGATTGATGGCCATAATTGGAGGAAGAAGAAAGGCGGAAAGACGGTGAAGGAGGCTCAAGGTAAGTTCTGGGTGATGTTGCTATGTTTTGTGACTTGAATGTTTTGTGACTTGAATTTTACGGTATGAATCCAAAACATTGCACTGGCAGTTTGTTATGATGCCATTTTTATGTTGATGCTTCAAAAATAATGTATCTTGAGCTTAATATTTTCCTTTTTCAGGCTGGAAGTATTGATGTATTTCATTGCTACTATGTCCATGGAGAAGATAATGAAAATTTCCAAAGGCATAGCTACTGGATGCTTGAAGAGTAAGTTCTGAAATTTTGTCTGGTTTTATTGAACTTTTTCCTAATTCAAAGGATTATGACCTTCAATTTTCAGAGGATAGGTAGTGATCATTTTTTTTTCTAAGAAACATACATAATTGTTCTAGTTGCTGTTTCATTTTACATGCTTGATGCTTGTTATTTATAATCCTTTTCATTCAAGAGGATTTCAGAATTTCCAGTGCCTTGCTATGTGCCACAAAATGATTAAAACTTCACTTGTCCAACTACTATAAGTTGTTGGGTTCACTGGGAAACAATTGAAGTGTATAAATTGTGAATGATTCTCCAATTAATATTCCCATGGTACCTGGCCTTCTTTTCTCTGTGTTCGTGCTAGAGTTGCAAAAAGTGGGTGGGGCAACCTGTTGTGCCAGCAAGACCGAGTAAAAGACCTTGGCCATGTGGGGCCCTAGGATGCTTGGCCTGCAGTCCACGTGGGCCTTTTCTCTATTGTTCCCCCCTTTGGCAAATCCACTCACAAAACTATTGCTGCACTGCTCGGACGCTGCCTTTCTTCCTTTTCTCTGCCAGAAAAAATATCATGTTCCTTCGTTGCCCTTCTTCGTTCCTCTTCATTTGTATCTCACCCTTGGCCTGGTCCAAAACGCAAAAAATGTTGGACCATGACAGGCCACCGTTATGGGCCAGCAGAACGTGACACAGCCAACTTTACTCCTGTGGTTTATGCATGGATGATATATATTTGTTCACAGAACTGTAACCTTATGATGATGTTAAATTAGTTGATTCGGCATTCTGGAAAAAAAAAAATGCTAAAGTGAAGCCGAGGCAGGATACTGTATAAATTTAGTTTAACTTATTCGTGCACATGTATGCTTGTGACTATTGTGTTTACTTCACGAGTCAGTTACCGCACTAAGTTTCCTATGATCCTTTATGTTGAATAAGAGTTTCTTGTTTGAATGCTAAAATTTATTATTTACTATCACTTACAGTCCTTTAAGTTGAATTAGAATTTCTCAAAAATTATGAATACCTTTTCTCATTTTTGCAACCACTGTGTGCGCTCGAGTGTGTAAATATGCCTATTTCTGTATCTAATTATGCATGTGTTGGTCAATTACGTGCATTTGCACATCTACACTGCAGTTAAGGATGTGTGGGATGAAGTACTAAAATTTCTTAGTCTTATCATTATATTCGCATTTTAAATACCACAAATGGCCTTATATGAATGTATATCCACAGAACTTGGCTTCAAGATTTCATCACTTCTACTCATTTTTCTTCTTATTGTTGTACTTTTCCCTCGGCAGGTTTCTGATTTCTTTTATATGGCTGATTTACGCTCCTTGACTCCCACAAATTCGCTAGCATTAAGCTAAAAGTACAATTTATGTATATTATAAAATACCAAGATTTGCCTTCATTCTTATAATATATAGATAATAATTCCTTAATGAAAACGCTTTACTGTTCAAGCCCTTCATTTATCTAATCTAAAAGAAATTCCTGATTTGTATCTCTATAGAATAGAATAGAGAAAGACTCCTTACGTTATGTGTAATGTAGTAATTCTCTTTTTCAATTGGGAGAGATGGCTGAGGTGACTAAGACATAAGATTGCTAATCCATTGTATTTGTATGAGTAAAAATTTCTTCCATTATCAATTTACGTAAGACATCTGCAGAAATAATCTAAAAGAGTGTTGACCATTGCCCCCGTATACATATTCCTAACTAGGTCGTCATCATTTGTATCTTTTTATGGTTCCTTAGTGTTGTGGTTTGATCCAAATTCCATGTGATTTGGTGTTTGGATGATTGGAGGAAGTCTAAGGTACTTGGGTTTGAGGAATCCTAGCTTGTGAAGATCAAATTTCATTGATAATTTTGAGGTTGGCTTGGAAAAGGACTCTTGGAAGGCAAAAGGTAAGTTTTGGCAAACCTACCCGAGACCTAGCGCTTAAGCGCCATCATCGCGGCGCTCAAGCGCCCGGAAAAATGAAGGAGAAAATTTTCGGGCAGAAGACCGGCGCTCAAGCGCCAGCCATGGCGCTCAAGCGCCGCGACAGGATCAGATCCGCGTTTTTCTCCGTTTTTCCTGTTCTACCCGGTTTTTTGGACGTCTTCTCCATCTAGGACTCAAATAAGGGGGTTTATATATATAACCACGTTGTATTAACATCTAAGAGTGAAATATAACATTCATAGATTATTCTCTTGAGATTCAACAACATATTGAGAGATTGAGAGTTTAGATTTCAATTGAGATTATTGAAATCTTGATATTGTAAACACAAAACTATTGATTATAGTGGATTGTTCTCCTCTGCCCGTGGTTTTTTTCCCGAATTGGGTTTCCACGTAAATTCTTGTGTTCTTGTTTTCTTCTTTATTTCTTCATTATTTGCCATATCTTGCGATCAGTTTCATAACACTTAGTATGTTTATACAGCTATCATATTTCTAAACATCTATCTAATGTTTATTTTGCAGGGAAACAGAACAAATTTCATTTTCACAATAGGGAGGCTGAAGTTATTCCTGGTAGCCAAGAAACTGAAGAAGATATACCCAATTCTGAGGTGTATAGCTCTGTATCTTCAAAACTTGACTGATATGATTATCGAGGAACATCACAAGTTACAGAATCAACTAGCCTGAACAGTGCTCAGGCTTCAGAGTTCGAAGATGCTTAATCAGGTGTAGTTTTGTGCTTTTGTTGCGTTTTAAGCATAAATTTATTTCGATCCGTGAATCTGTAATGAGGATTTCAGATTTTTCTCTTTTCTGTATATAGAAAAGTTACTATCAGCAGTGATTTTTCCATTAGTCAACAAGGGTTTTTGTTTTTGTTTTTTTTTTCTTTGGGCAAATGCAGCATGCAGCCACCAAGCAAGTCCAGGATTCTGGTCTTTTCATGAGTACAGTCCCCCCTATGATGCAGAATCTGGGAGATAGTTCTATTCCTTATTTTCCAGTCCCTAATCCCTATACCACGTAATGTCTTATGGTCATTTATTTTGTTCCTAATTCCTATTGTAGCATTAATGATAGGTTCCTGTGCAATTATAAGTCAGCCAAGCATATTAAAGACAGTAATGATGAAGACAGAAACACTACAGCTCAAGTTGGAAACTGTAATCTATATTTCTGTAATTCTTATAAAAGATAGGAGTAAGGCTATGCTATAAACAGAAACTAGCCAGTGATATTAAAGATGTGATTCAGCAACAATGAAATTAAAGACAAATGGACATTCGAGACGTCCACTGCTCTCCCCAAGGAAAATACCAATTTCTGACTGCCCCTTTTTGAAACCATCCCCCATATTTATATCTTGTTGTGCCTCTTATTATTCCTCTTAACTGATTCTCTGGTTGTGCACCTGTTGCATTTGACTTCATCATTTCATTCATTTCGTGTTCTGCCCTTGTTCTGTTGTTGTGCCTTTGGTATGTAAATTGGAATGAGGGCCTAACGCATTACTCCCTTGGTTCAAAATTGATAAGTTGTTTTAACTTTTGTGGTCAATTGGACACGATGCATCTTAATTTCTATCCAGTTTTACATTTTATTTGAAAAAGTTTTCAGATAGGATATATCTGATGTGAATTTTCTTATTACTATATTAGTTTGTTCCTCAAAAAATAAAAAAATGTTAATAAGAAAATATGCTCAAATAACCGTTTTATGCTGAACGATGAATGCACCAAAATTTGAATAGGGGGAGTACATTTTTCTGCTTTTATGTTCTTTTGTATCGGTAATAATTCAGTACCTTTGCAGATAATTATCAAGGACAACTTACGGCTAGTCCTGCTATGAGTTTTAAATTAGTCACAGGAGAGGGAGTTACAACCACCATGGATATTGGTTTGACCTATGGGATTTGCCAAGACCTTGATTTCCCATCTTGGGAAAATGTCAAGGAAAGCAATACAGCGTGTTATCAGTCTCTCAATGTTTGCCTGTCACTTTCTTCGTCCCAACCTAGTATGATGAGTATGATGCTGGGACAAGCAAATGAACTCCTGAGGCAAGTTTTTGATGGTAGTTTTGGTAAAAAGCAGGACTTTGGAAGCAATCTGGATGGCTTTGAAGAGTGGCAGGTACAGTACCAATGAAATATTATAAATGTGCTTGATCTCTACTATAATAGGAGTCTTAAACGTCACACATGCCCTCATAGAGCATGTTTGGTTTTGTTGTTATTTAGAAACTGAATCCCATTTGCATGAAGCAATATTGAGGAATTAGTTCAGGAACTATAATTATTCGATGTTGCAGTGTTCTTTTAGTTGTTAGCGTCATTTGGTTGAAAGTTTTGGTGCTTTTGTTTATGGCCAAATATTTCGAGACGTTTCGAAACATTTTAGTTTTCAAATGTAAGGAAAAGAACTGTTAGGGTGGGTGTGAGCCATATTATTTTGAAATAATGTATTATGGAATAGTAGATTGATTGAGAATGCGTGGTTGAAAAAGAAGGAAAAGTTATTGATGTGATGAAAAATAGTATTTAATTGAAGAATGTGTGGTTGAAAATGAGTAAAAAAATGAGAATGAAATTTTAATGTGTACCAAACAGGGGCTTAATTAGTTTTGAAACTGTGAACTTGTAAATAACATCAATTTAGTTTGGGAGCTTCCTTATATAACAATCAATTACAGTGAAGGCCATATCATATAAACTTATTTTCATTGGATACGATATAATTTCTATTCAAAAGTCATTATTATTTTAGCTAAAAAACTATACAAAGAGTTCTGAATGGACTTTCTGCACATTTATGAAAATATTTGAAAAAACTTCATTTTCCAGGTTTCTTTGCAGTTCATGGAAGTGAAACCTTGTTTCTATAATTAATAGCTGCTGCAAGTTTTTATAAAGTTCAATATCTTTGATTTATTAGGTTGTGAGCTTGTTCACCAAACTACTCTGCAAATGTTGTCTTTTGCCTTAATAATTTTTCTGATTTCGAAATTCAGCCTCCGTTTGATTCTCATTATTGTAGAATGAGAAGGAAAAATATAACCGTTATTAGGCCCCACACAAGAGATAGAAATTCAAAATTGATGGCTTGATGTGATGGATAACTGTCATATTTTTCATTTTTATGGATGAAAAATGAGAAACAAACGGAGGCTCAAACAGACTACTGAACGTGATTCTGTACACTTGCTGTGGTCCATGGTTCAGAAATCGCATCCGGATTCTGTAAATGATACTGCTTCCAACCTAAATAATTTTAAACACAAGGAGTTGCACCAGCTGAACAAAGCGAACAACCCTTGCAGAATCCTCAAATGCAATCTTTGAATCCAGAAGTAAGAAATTCCCTAAAATCAGAGTTAGACAGCAACCTGAATATGGAGAACAAAGCCAATTATCCAGCCTTAAGACAACCTCGCGTACATGGTGTCTTAAGAGAAGGTCTTAGAAAGCTTGACAGCTTTAAAGGCTGGATGAGTAAAGAACTTGGAGATGTAACAGTCACAAATGCATCCTAGCTCTGGGGCCTACTGGGAGACTGTTGGAAGAGAAGTCGGAGTTGATGATTCCGGCATCTCTACCCAAGTGCCCTTGGACAACTATATATTAGGCGGCCCCTCTCTCTCCCAAGATCAGATCTTTAGCATTCTTGATTTCTCTCCAAATTGGGCGTATGGTTCAGAAATTAAGGTGCGTTGGCTAGTGCTTCAGTCCGAAATGCTGCTTTGACTTCTCAGATGTTTCAGCTGTAATAACAGTTGCTAAATATGAAGCTGATTGTATATTACTTGAGAAGTAATCAAGATATTTAATATAAATTTTTATGTTTCATGATCAGGTACTTGTTATGGGAAGATTATTAAAGAGTCAAGAAGAGGTGGGGAAGTATAAATGGGCATGCATGTTTGGTGAACTGGAAGTTCCAGCAGAGGTCATATCAGATGGCATTCTTCGTTGACATACTCCCTTGCATGGGAGTGGAAGGGTCCCATTTTATATAACATGCATTGAAGTGCGAGAATTTGAATTCCAGTCTAGCGTTGTTCAAGGTGTAGATGTCACCAATGTAGGAAATGCCGACTCTGAAGAAACTCTTCTACACATGAGATATGGGAAATTGTTGTCTCTGGGATCCGTCACTCCCCAAACTTCTCCTGTCAATACCAAAGCTGAGACCTCCCATTTGTGCAGTAAAATCAGTGCATTGCTGAAAGATGACAGAGTGGGAACAAACGTTAAATCTCACCCCACAGGACGAAATAAAGGTTCAGCTACTGCAAAAGCTTTTAAAGGAGAAGTTGCGTTATTGGCTTCTCCAGAAGGTCACTAAGTGGTGAAAGGTGCCAGTGTATTAGATGAAGGTGGTCAAGGCGTGTTGCATAATTCAGCTGCTTCAGGTTTCGACTGGGCTATACCACCCTCAATATAGCTGCAGGTGTTGGTGTCCATTCACGGGATGCAAAAGGATGGACGGCGCTACACTGGGCAGCATATTATGGTTATTGGAAGGTGGGAGTCATAATGACGTATATATCATATCATAAAAATGTTTCAAATCTGATTTTGGTCATCTTCATTTAGTATTAACACGAACTTGCATCCATTGAAAAATCTTAACGTTATCTATTAGTTTCAATTAATAATTTTTCTGCTCATTAATTTGTATTAGCTTTTATTGCATTTAAATAATTGAATAGCTCAATTGTAGAAATTTGTTACTGTCATTAAAGTAAAATCTCTATGTAAGAGATTATTAATTGTAATTGTTAATTCAAGTCATGTTTTATCTCTTTGGGGACGCATATTGTATCTGGGAAAACTATCGCCTAAACTTTCTTCGTAATAATTCCTATAAGTGTTTATCAATGCCTATAAATTGTCGATGTATCCACTCCATATAGCAAAGAAAACGAAGAATGAAAAGAAATCAATCAATAACAGTGTGCTTGATTGGTATGAAAAATATATTTTAAAAAAAAAAATTCATTGTTATGAGAAAAATAAAAACAAACTCTCCTCAAAGAAAATGTTTTCTTTAAAAATAAGGAAAATTAGGCATATTTTTTTTTAAAATAAGAAAATATTTTTCAAAAAAAAAATAGCAATCAAACACTTTAAAGTAGGAATTTTGGCGGAAAATTGATATTTTTTATAGAAAATAAATGCAATAATAAACCTCCAAAATTCAAAGAGATGAATATTTGAATTGTCTTTTCCTGTCTTACTCAATAGCTGTCTCCCTGCCCCTTTTTCTCCCTTCCTCGAACCTGCATGTCTTTCTTTTTCGTTTTGTTTTCTATATTTTGGGCCCTCCAATTTCACAAATTTCCCGACAGCCGTTTTCTTCTATTTCATTGACACGTAGCTGTTGACTTTAAACTCCAATTACTTGCACGGTCCGTCATTTTTTATTTGCTCTCCAAGTCCTCAAACTAATGCATTTCTTTCTCTTTTATTCTTCTTTTCTACTTCAATCTGTACCAAACCAACATATATTAATTAGCCAGTATTATTCCATAAAATTGATTAACGAAATTTAGATTGAAGAAAAATATATAATAAAATTATGCTCATCGAGAGCCAGCATTAAAATTTATTATTTACATTTTAATCAATTTTTTTTAATGGAATAAACATGGACTTTGTAGCATGGAATCCAATAAAACACGTTGCTTTGCTTATAGTTATAGGCCGACCTGAGCAACATCTTATCCAATGAAACACCTTGATTTACATGCTTGCTTTGCTTATAGGCAGACCAAGATTTAGACATTCTTGCATAACCTCCTAGGTTTCAGCCGGCTGAGTTGGTTGTTGGGTTGGTGGCGGTAGGGGCCAGGGGGTATTTGACACCTAACCCCATAATAAAATCTTGGACCATATCTCCATGTTTATCTTCTTTTAACCGAGTCCATAAGAATGGGACATGATTTAGTACAGCAATTCAAAATGAATATTATAAATATAATAATAATTTCGTATAAAGCATCACAAACCCTTCAAATTCATTGACACTTTAACCATACAAAACGATCGATTTTGTCAACAAACTGGTGTATTGATTCTTTCGAAAAATTAATCATTGTAGATGTTTGATCTTAGTCATTTTATGAGAAGAGTACGATAAGCTAATCTTTCATGTTGCATAATGATGAACCTGCAGTATTTATAGAGTGATTACTATCTATTGGAAGTTGAGATCAATTCCTTTTATTAATTTGTTCACACTTTTGGTTAAAAAGGCACCTCAAATTAGAAAATTAACCTTTTATTTTTGGCTCTTTTGAATCAAAAAATATTCTAACATTTTCATGTATCTGAAGGACACATCTATTTATTAACCCAAAGTCAACAAACACAATCTAATCGGCATTTTCAATCAGAAAATTGTTAGCTCCCAACATAAGAAATCTCTCTCTCTCTCTCTCTCTCTCTCTCTCTCTCTCTCTCTCTCTCTCTCTCTCTCTCTCTCCCCATCAATTTGTAAATAATAATATGCAAACAGTAAAGTAACACTACTTGGATATATATCTTTATTTTTTGTTGCTTTAAGATAGCAACAATCACAGGTCAATGAAGAAGAAAATGACTGTTGCGTGATTTGAGGACCCAAAGTATTGAAAACAAATGGTCTACAATGCCTAAAAAATAAGATGAGAGAATCGATAAGTGATTACTTATATATATATATATTGTTTGTAGGAAAGATGAATTTATAATATTTATAGAAAAGATAAATAATATTTATTTTTGAAAAGATTTTACAAATTTTATATATTTGATATTGTATTTTTAACGTACACATGCTTATGATTTTTTTTTTAAGGGTGGGGCCGTTGGATTCGTGGAGGGGATAATTAGGTTTTCTTGGAATTTCTTAGGCAACTTCCCGACACACACTTATTTCACAATCATTGTTCTTGTTTGGCATTATTGAATTAACTTCCTAGTCAAACATTCATCATGATGATCTTAGGAATCCATGGAATTGATTGATTTTGTATGTAAAGGTCCACCATCTTTATTGAATTTTGCTACTTTACCATAACGGTTGACATAAGGGATGACCGAATTGCCAAATGATGGCCCCTATTCGGGGACGCCTGGCATAGACATCTTGATTTACATGCTTGCTTTGCTTATAGGCAAACCAAGATTTAGACATTCTTGCATAACCTCCTAGGTTTCAGTCGGCTGAGTTGGTTGTTGGGATGGGGGCGATGGGGGTAGGGGTATTGGACACCTAACCCCATTATAAAATATTCGACCATATCTCCATGTTGGGAAGTGGTATAAGTACATAGGGGGCATCGTAATGATGTTCATAATGGACACATAGTGCCCCCTATTGGAGGGGGCGCGAGTGCCCTCTATGTACACCAATCATAAGCTTTCCATGTTTATCTTCTTTTAACCAAGTCTATAAGAATGGGACATTTTAAAAAAAAATTAAATATAGCAATTCAAAATGAATATTATAAATATAATAATATTTTCGCATAAAGCATCACAAACCCTTCAAATTCATTGACACTTTAATAAGATGATCACCTCTAATTGTGTATATTTACTTAAAATAGAACATTATTTTTATTTAGAGAAAAGTGGGACTTTGGGCTCTGAACATTTTACGTGGTATGATTACGCATTTCAACCTTGAAAGTGAGTTTTTGGATTCTTCAATTTATTTAAATCTATAAATTACATAAAAATTTTACGTTATGCTGTTTAGAGTTGGAGGGTAATATTAAGAATTTGGGTCCATCTTAAAAGGTCAACCTTATTAAAAGGAGTAGCTCAAAATCTTT
>CAIGRF010253312.1:0-14086 GCA_903798235.1 Fraxinus ornus
TGTCTTCGTTTGCTTTTTTTTTTTAATTGCCACGTCATCTAATTTCAAAACCCTGTAACTTGCCTGGGAAAGTGTCCTGTACTCCCAGCATAATTCTTTATTTAAAGGCCCATTAAATTTAGCAGTCCAAAATATTTTCTCCGCATTTTACCCAAATATTGGCTCACTTTTTAAACCCTATTTTCCTTTCTTCCTTGTCCATTCATTGTCAAATTATTTTCTTCAGCAAATCAATTCTCTGCATCAAGAGCTCGGGGCCCTATGGACAGATATTTAGGCCGGACAACTTTGTTTTTGGTCAGTCCGGGGCTCGAAACAACTGGGCTAAAGGTCACTACACTGAGGGTGCCGAGCTTATTGATTCTGTTCTAGACGTTGTCAGGAAGGAAGCCGAAAATTGTGATTGCCCGCAAGGTACTGTGTTTTTGTTTCTATAAGATATATCACATTTAGCCTTTGCATCTTATGTTTCAACCCATATAATATATTATAAAAATGTGATTGTATGCTTTCAAATCAATTCTCTTTTACCCGCCAGGTGTTTGAATCATTGTTGTTAGAAAAATTAATGTTTTGGGTTATTTATTTTCCACATACATATTCATTGTTTGTGAAAATGGTGCCCTGTCCTCGATGTTTAGGCTATTTATTTATACATATTTGTGAAAATCCTTGCTTACGGGTGTGGTGATTGGATGCAGGGTTTCAGGTGTGTCATTCATTGGGAGGAGGAACAGGGTCTGGAATGGGGACCTTGTTGATTTCTAAAATAAGGGAGGAGTATCCCGACAGGATGATGCTGACATTCTCGGTTTTCCCATCACCCAAGGTTTCCGATACTGTTGTGGAGCCTTACAACGCTACATTGTCCGCTCATCAGCTTGTGGAGAATGCTGATGAATGTATGATTCTTGACAACGAGGCCCTGTATGACATTTGCTTCTAGACACTGAAGCTGACGACTCCCAGCTGTGAGTTTTCTGAATGAATTTATGAATATTACCCAATTTTTCAACAACTGTTGTGTGAATTCAAATTTTGTTTCAAATGTCAAGCATAATGTCTTAATTGAAAAAGTTTTTATATGTGAAATGTTATTTCTATTTGATTGTGGCAAATATTGTTCTGTTCGGACATTTGGTGATCTGAACCATCTGATATCTGCAACCATGTCTGGAGTTACCTGTTGCTTGAGATTTCCCGTCCAGCTCAACTCTGATCTCCGTAAACTCGCTGTTAATCTCATTCCATTTCCTCGTCTCCACTTCTTCATGGTGGGATTTGCTCCTCTCACCTCATGTGGATCTCAGCAATACCGATCTTTAACAGTTCCAGAGCTTACTCAACAAATGTGGGATTCAAAGAACATGATGTGCACTGCTGATCCTCGTCATGGTCGTTATTTGATAGCTTCTGCTATGTTCCGTGGAAAGATGAGCACAACGGAAGTTGATGAGCAGATGTTGAATGTCCAGAACAAAAACTCTTCGTACTTTGTCGAGTGGATTCCAAATAATGTGAAATCAACTGTTTGTGACATTCCTCCAACTGGATTAAAGATGGCATCAACATTCATTGGAAACTCGACATCAATTCAAGAAATGTTCCGCATGGTTAGTGAACAGTTCACGGCCATGTTTAGAAGGAAGGCTTTCTTGCATTGGTATACTGGTGAAGGAATGGATGAGACGGAGTTTACTGAAGCTGAGAGCAACATGAATGATCTGGTGGCGGAATATCAACAGTACCAAGATGCAACAGCCGACGAGGAGGGCGAGTATGATGATGAAGAAGAAGACATGTATGATGAATGATGAATGGTGATGGGAACTTGCATTGTGTAGTACTGTGGTTGTAACCTCAACTACCAGATTTCCATATTGTAGGAAGAAATTAGCATTGATATTTACAGCACAATTCATGTGACTGGCTAAAATACTTCGTTGATTTCTCTGAACTGCAATTTTAAATTTCAATCAAGAAATAATTTGAAACGTGCTGCTGCAGGTTCTATTTATGTTCTTTTTTTTTTTTTTTTTTTCTAAGTGGGTTCTTAAATTTGAGAGTAAGTTACCCAATAAAGATAAATATTTGTTTCTAAATAAAAATTTCTAATGTAATTATCATTGTTTTTAATGATATTTGGATCAAAATACAATTTTTGGTCGATCAAAAAATGAATGAAAAACATGGTAAAAAATCACAAAGAAAAGGAAAATAAAGAACATATATATATATATATTTTATCGTTTAATGTTATTATTATAGGGAACAAACATCAGAAAGATTTCACTAATTTCGGATAAGAAAACGAGTAACCTATTTAGAAAAATATGTTATAGAAAACCAATGTCAAAGATTTCACTAATTTCAGAAAAGAAATCGAGTACCTATGTAATGTAATATACATTGGAAGGTGTATTTGAAATTTGTTCTATTTTAAAACGTCTTCCAGTTTTTAATGGCTATAAATATACTTCCACCACCACTTTAATACACACCAATCTTAAGAAGAACATAGCTTAATCCGAGGAGTTCATATAAATTTGGTGACTGTGTTTAGTCGGACGGTGGCCGTTAGGTCACCTATTTTGAGTTATGGAAACACAAGGGAAATTTTACGTGTTACGCGTTGGGACTCATCATCATACTATTAATGAGGAGGAAACATAACATGTTGCAATAAAAGCTTGATTCCAAGGCGTCAACAAAAGACTGCCATATGTTCCAAAACCCTTGAGCGCTTGGGGACACGTGTTGAGGGTGGCCCTTTGCTCAAGCAACGCAACACGTTTTCTACAAAAGTAAAAATCAAATATCGAATCTTGTGTTGACTTTCTTAATTCATTCGTGAATAAGAATTCAATTGCGTGAAGCGGGTACTTCTAGTTACTTCGATGCTTCTTATTTTATTTTTGCGGCTATGTTTTCGTGATGAAAATAAACGAAGTGTTATATATGTGCTATTTTCATATTAATTGATAAACAGCTTTATCTAGAGAGAGAGAACTATAAAAAATAATGAAAAATAATTATGCTAGATGTACAATATATTTTACACATTTGTTGACATTTCACCTTATGTTGAAGAAATGTGTAGTAATGTGACAGATAAAATCAAAATCAATGGCTTTGATGGATCTATGTGAAAGAATGTCAACTAAGATGTGAATGGAAGTGTACATGTAGCATGGTTGGATAAGAAATCCCCTATTTCTATCAATTGACGAGACAACTATTTTTTCATGATCCATTAGAAAAGAAAGAAATCGATATGTATCCAATGGAATCTACATTGTACATAGAGTGCCAAAATACTTTTTAGGCCAGCTTAATTCTTTTATCCATCGGTGCAATGCAATGGACTCATTTCTTGGAGGGAAAAGTCAAAATGTAGGTTTACGTCTTTTCTCTCCCATGTATCATCTCACACAGAAAGAAAGAGCACATGGCTTGATTGTGCTCGAACTGACTCGTAGGTCCGCTAACAAAAAGCAAGGAGTTGAGCGTGAACTGACGAATCAGAGTTACATACAACTAAGATGTGTCTAGTCCATTTCCAACTTTTAAAATATGGGTTAAAAATCCAAATGGTCAGTCGGGGCCCAATGGTAACGCATGATATGTTGAGTAAATAAAAAAAATCAAAAATTACTCATTGTTCCATTGAGGTACTTCGATCAAAAGTATGTTTGGTAGAAATTAAAATCTAGATTTTAATCTAAATCAAATTATACCATTAATTTGAATCACATATTTCTTGAAATCTACAACTTTTCAACCAAATTTATCAACTTTTATAAAACTTTACTAAAAATATGATTTTAATCACCACTAATAATTGCTTCTTAGCCTTTCCTACCTAAGTTGTTGACCAATCCTTGACTTGACCTCACACGGTCCATTTTGGTCAACACCAATACCCAATCGATTGGACAAAACAAGAAGATTCCTAATCATTGCGATATTGGCTTTATTAGTATGAGCCTCTCTTTTAGAATAAAAAATCTTTCAATGCGTTGATTTCCAACTAAATAAACCAGATTCTGTATCGACTAAATTCATAAGTTAGAAATAAGCGAACTCGAATGAGAGAGAGAGCTCTTTTATCAAATAGGCTAGTTTCACCAAAGAAATTGGCTATCAAGGCAGGCTGGAATAAAGGTTCGAGAAGAACAAAATGTCTACCCATTTCTAGGGAAGGCATAAATCCCATGTTTTCAGGGGTTAAGTATCTTATTTTTAAATATTAGTTTAAAAGTTAGTTATTAGCATGAATAAACTTTTTTAAGCCTGGCCAAACAAGCCTTACGGATAGGGTATTGCTTTTGGGCAGTGACCACACCAGGGAGGAAAACCGAAGGGAAGAAATAGTGCGTGACAGTTTGTGTGAAAATGGCGGCTAACCTCGCAAACAGAGCATCGGCACTGGAAAGAACCGGTACCCTTTTTAGAATCTCATTCAACTTTTTCCGTAACTCTAGCACTACCTCTTCCACGGTAAGTCCGGCGGCGGCGTCGGGTGGAGCAAAGAAATCGAAGCGAAAGAAGAAGAATCTATTTGAGGTGGCCCAGTTTTTGCCCAACTGGGGCATCGGCTATCACATGGCTAAAACCCATTGGACCGGCGTTTCGTATCAGATTACAAAAATCAATCTGTACAAAGTATATGCCTTTTTCCCTTTTAACAAATATAAACTCATATGTTTATCTGAGTGGATAATTGTATAGATATGTGTTTCTGTAGGAATGTGTATCTTAAAATATTAGGGTTTTAAGGATTTTTGTTGGGATTTTGCAGGATGGGAGGCACGGGAAAGCTTGGGGGATTGTTCACAAAGATGGTAGCTTTCTTTTTTTCTATTCTTAAATTTTTGGTTTCCGTTTTGGCTCCTGTTGTATGCTTTATCTCTCATTAATTCTTACATTTGGTTCTGAGAAAATGTTTAACATTTCCAGAGAATGAATTGTTTGGACTTTAATCTGTCAATGTCTATACTATATTGGAAGGGGAAGTGTTCTACTTGCTTGAGGTTTCTATTGGTCCGTTACTCCCAAATAAGTTGAAGAAATTATTCAGTAGTTGGTTTCCAAAGATTTGTCTGTGAATTTGTTTAGACCCACAAAAGATATAAAGAGAAACTTAGATTATGTTGTATGTGATCACGTGGTACTTCTCTAGTGTAGCTGATGCACTTGACTACACTTTCATGACCTGCAATAAGGCAAGAGAAGTCTAGTGAAACTAGGAGCAAAAATGCGGAATTATACTGCCGGTTAACTGCAAAAATGCAGGACAAGTGTTCTGCTGAAAT
This sequence comes from Fraxinus ornus, assembly GCA_903798235.1. NCBI lineage: Eukaryota > Viridiplantae > Streptophyta > Magnoliopsida > Lamiales > Oleaceae > Fraxinus > Fraxinus ornus. Next base: position 5,316 of record CAIGRF010253312.1, read on the forward strand.
TTTATTTTTTACATTTATCAAACAGCTTGTTGCACAATTGCTGTTATAGGCTACATGTTACATTCCTGATTCTGCAATAAAAGATAACTACCAACTACAGAATGTAAATACCATAGCACATTACTCAAAGTTTCATTTGGCAGATTAAGTAGCCTGTTGGAATTCCAAGACTTGTAATCTGAGAACACAAAGTTCATACAAAAACTCAACTATTCCACTCTGTCCTAAATTAGGCCCAAGCAAGACTTTTAAAATGCTGCGTATTTACTAAGTTCGACAGGACATTAACTATTGTTTCCAGAATATCGTTTAAAATCATATTCAATGTGACTTAATCTTGAATGCCATAAAAAAACACTATTATTGGTTGCTGTCTTCTCACCAAAGGCTTCACCTGTACATAGCAGTTATCACAATATCTGCATCTGTAATCTTAAGTTCCTTTTGCTTTCATCACATTATCTGCACCAGGGATCTTAAATTCCTAAGAACCAGGAACGTATTAGGACCAAACAAAAAAGTCTGTCCAGTAGTTGCAATTTGCGAGACTGAAGTGGAGTTTTTAGCCATAATGGAAAGCAACAGACATTTCCTGAGTCAAAGGTGTTAGCATCTGACTCAACATTTTTCACGTTTACAAATCCCTTCATTCTCCATAGTACTGATGGTATATTCAGCCAAGACAATAACTTTATAACCTTTATGCTTGCGTATATGAGAAAGTAATTGAATTGTTTCCAGTCACATGGTGAGAACTCCCAAAATCAACAGTTCACAGTTTTGGCTGACAAGTACTATCCCAATCAGTAAGGCTATTGTCTCTTCCTTGGAAGCACTTGCAATTTCGTCCTACAACCTTGGTTTTACAAACTTTATTTATATGCCCCATTTGCCGCAACGGTGATATTTCACTTTCTTCAATCTCCGTTAAGTACATTTTCAACTGTAAGTCCTATTCCTCTGTTCAGTTGTAAAATGGGTGAAACAAGTGCCGAAAGATTGCAAGCTAGGATAGATAGAGAACAACTTCCTGCTTAAAGGGTATAGTATTAATTCTTTGAAGCATCTAATTTGAGGTTCAATTAACAGAGAGGCACACAATGTTCAAGTACTAGTTAGATAAGTGCTATTGTCAGTTTAACCCTGAGGGGTTGCTTAATTGGTTAGGCTTTGGGTTTGCTCTCCAATGATCATCAGTTCGAGTCCCATCAGGCCACTGAGGTGAGTACCGGATGTAAACTTCAGGGCCCGTGGGATTAATTGAAGTGCGCGCAAGCTGGCTCGGATATCTACGGTTATAAAAAAAAATAAGTGCTATTGTCAGTTTGAGATGGCTATCATCTCTTCTTCCATTACTTTGTACTTCTATGATAGATGAAGAAAATTAGAAACAAATTTTGAATATTTTTTTTCTATACTGGAGGGTCCCACCAATCACCTTTACAAATTTCTCAAATATAGTTGTTATATTTATGAAAAATGAGAAAAACAAGGGATAAATCTTAAAATTTTCCATTAAATATATTTGCATTTTCATTTTCTATGCAAGTAAACTAGGCATAAATCTTAAAATTCTTTATTCTCCCCAGAAGACTGGTTGTGGAATGCGTGAACTGTTGTACCATTTCTATGATGATGTGCTGAGGTATTGAATAATTTTAGTTTTATGTAAAATAAGTGGGAGGAATTATGGAAGATTGCTACCTAAGCATTGAAACAGAACCACATTTCTGTTTAATAGGGTAAGTAAGTGCAAATAACATAGTTGAGATGGCCCCCAAACTCTACTAGTCAGATGCATCTTCGAGTGCATGACTCTGAAATATTTCTCTTGATACCTTGAGTATAGGTGGAGAGAGGTGTGAACTTGCAAAATAAAAATTAAATTCCATACTTCCTTGAAAATGGTTCAATATTACAAAAATGAAAAGGAAATATGGTATCTATCTTTAAATTTTCCCCTGATTTATTTTTGTATTACCTCCTCCTCTGGGTATCTGTTGGAACCAAACATGGAAAAACATTTACCTAATAATTTGCTCCTTTTCATCTTTGAATTCCTCGTTCCAAACAAAGCTAAAATGACTTGGATAATTTTATGCTTTTTATTCTTCCCATTTCGGAGGGAAGAATTAAATTTTCGTATGATAAGTGCCGCTGAATGGTGATAAGAAGATAAGTAAGGTTGATAAACATATCAGATGCAGTCACATTATGCTCACAATGGAAGTACTGACCATGCAATATATAAAGTGTGGAAATGTGATCACATTTTTCTTCTTTTCTATATTTTGGTTATCATTTATGACTTGCAATATCATTGTATAACTTGGGAGGTTTCTTATTCAAATGTTGCTACACTTGCCATAGACATCAGACTGGTGTGTATCATAGTTGTTGTGTTAGACTAGGTAATCCAGGAGAATTGTCTCATTTACAGGTCTGGAAGCCTTGGCAATAAGAAAGGGGAAAAAATCGTGCATAGAACAGAGGAAGACAAATTGTGGGAACATACATTTTGTCTTTTGATTTCCGCAATGATGAGCTGACCCATTAAGTAAAGGTTTAAGTAAAATGGGTGAGACTAGTGCCAGAAATTGCAAGCTAGGAACAGATGGAGAACAACCTTTCCACTTAGAGGGGAAAGTATCTAATCCTCCGAAGCATTTAATATGAGGTTTAACTTTGTAGGGAGGCCCAAGAAACTCATGTATACATTCTAGTTAGATTAATTTTATTGCCTGTATGAGATGACTTATATTTCTTCCATTCAGTACTTTAGTAAGACAAGGAAACTTGTAATTAGGTGTGTACCATTTCTATGATGATATCCTGAGGTATCGAGTGATAAAAGTAAGTAAATGAGTAGAAGTGCCACAAGATCAAGAGCTGGTGATTATTTGTGTGGGTGCATAATAATTCAGTGTTGTGTTTACACAATTGTCACCTGTCGAAATTGATATAACGATATTAGGATAGGGAATTTGAGCTGATGGTGTAACATCAGTGGGGTTAATTTGTACAAGAAGTGACAATGTTGAGTTTCTTCAGTGTTCGGATTCTGACGTAGGATGAGAAAACTACATGTAGACTAGATAAACTAGGGGGTAATTTCATTTGTATTTTCGATATTCATTTCATGAAATGTGTCCAAAGACCCTAGTGTAGTATCAGTTGTCCAGGCCATGCCAAAATCTTAATGATGAGATAACTTGATTAATGCAACTCTCCAAATCGAAGAAAATTATTACATGAATAAGAATCCTAAATAATTCTTAATTTTAAGCAAATCCTAAAATCTAATAGTTGACTAAAACTAAGCTATCTTACTAAAAGTTCGTACCCTCCACTCCAATTGCCACTAGAAGTCATCAAATTTGCATCTTTTTTGCGGTTCAAACATCTAAAAGTCAAAGACACTGTCAATATTTTCTGCTCTTGTTCATTATGCATTCATTACATAAGAATTGTCTTTACTTATCCCAATAAGAAAGTGCATTTTTATGAAATGTACATGTTATGCAGGCATGTCAGCTGCAGATTTACCCAAGAAAATAAGCGGGGTTCACAAGCGTTGCTGGAAATACATACCAAACTCAACGAAAACCAAAGAAAATTCCCCAAAACCAGAAGCTCAAGCTGCTTGATATTATGTGTTTCAAGTGACCAGATTGAACAATCTTCATGATATGATTGATATCATTTCCTTTTGCAGTTGAAGGTATATTCAAATTGAACATGCTGGGATATCTGAGCGGTATTGAGAAACTCTTAACTTCTCTGTATCTTTGTTGAATTTGTTTATGACAGCCTTTTGTTAAATTCTAGGTTAGATCTAAGCCAATTGAATGCAGATATCATTGTCACATAAATCTTGTTGCTGCGTTACCATTCCAACGTTTACATTTTAACGTGACAATGATTTCTGCCATTCAGTTGGTCATTGATTTTCCATTGGGTTAAAACGCTAGTTGTTGCTGAACTTGTAGCAAAATTTTATGCTGTAGTAACTTCATTTTGTTTCAAGTTGGGGTTACTGAAAGTAAAACTTTTTATGATATACCTATAATGAGATAGCTGGCCTTGTGCTTTTAAGATTTATACAAAGTGCTAGTAGCAGTAAAGCTAAACGCATCTCCGACAACTATTAATGCTCTGTTTGATCTATTTTTTGGAGGATAGATTTTGTAATAAGGATTTTTTTTTTTTAAGAATGTGTAGTTAAAAATTAGGAAAAAGTTATGAATTTACATGTAAAATTATTTTATTGAGAGAATGTATGGTAGAAAATGAGTTCGGGAAAAAAAACATGAATTTTTATAGAATGGGGCTCGAGAAAGTGGAAAAATAACGAAAAAAAACATTACAATTATTACATAGCATGTAAGCTTGACTAAGATCCATAATGTAAAGAAGATCGAGATCAATAAAGAGTCACTAAAAGATGCGTGATGATCTAATGCGATATTAGCTCCATTTTATTAAAAATTCATTTTTTCAAGATTTATTTTTAATTATATATTTTTCAATGAAATAGTATTACGTGTAAATTGAAATTTTTTCTTGATTTTTAACTAAACATTCTTCAAAAATTATTATTCAAAAATGTGTTTTTCACTCAAAATGTGACTCAAGCAAGGGCTAATAATACATACGTGGAAGAGACCCAAGTGTTTCTGGGTTCACCGTAATTAACTAATTACCAAGTTACTTTTCCTTGGAATCTTATGTTGTTTGATTAATCGAAGCTACATTCCTAGATCGTGATCATAACATGAGGCTTCAAAGACAAGTGTCAATTTGTTATTGGATCGAAAATGGTAACTGAATGCTTACCACAATGAGCCCCATGAATTTTAACGGCTCCAAATTGGAGTTTTCACTCACCAGTTCAGTTAATTCACCATAAGATGAAGACGTCACATCATTTAATAACTAGAGTACAATTTAATTGCATGAAAGGTTCGTAATCTTTGCACATTATCACACTTTGGTATCAAGCTTTTTTTCTTTGTATTCTTATTTTCAAATTAATATAAATTGTTAGCGATTATGGTCAAGTTGTGATTTTATTGTACATAATACACACGATGATGTAGCAAAAATGAACAAGTTTCCATATTTTTTTTTACCATCGTGGATATCATTTAAAAATGCAAAAAACAATTTCTATCCAAAGACGGAAATGAAAGCATACATACAAGCTGAAAATATGAACATCGAGAAAAATAATGACGAAAATTAACCAGAATTTTATATCAATTTTTCAGAGAAATATGAGCAAATGAAACTTCACATATCATAAGCAACCGCATTGCTGAGATAGAGTTTTCATATAACTGTGTCTAATATGTGATGAGAACGTCCAACCTTTCTATAAAAGTCTCCAATTATTACATCTTACAAATAGCAAATGCTGACATCATCATCTCCCTAGATCCCTGAAAATAAACAATGAGGAAGAAATAAGCAGAAAATTTTCAGTACACTTCCATAAATTTACAGCACAAAATCTGTAAGCTTTACAATGGAAAGAAGCTTTTTTCTCAATTTTCTGAACAAGTAAAATGGATATTAAGCATATGTTGAAATAGAGTCCCGGAGAGATGTTTAATGAGAAGAAAAAAGGACTTACAAAGCTAAAGAGAAGTCATTGACCAGAAAACAAGCTGTGCACGTTCAAGTATGTAAGTAGTTAGCCGCCATCATAAGTTCCAAGGTCAGCTCAGGTTCAATGTGGAACTCAGTCTCCTTCCCACTGCAGAGTATGGATTCCGTAAAAATTAGCGTGTAATGATCAAAATTCATCCAAGGGCAAGAAGAAAAAAAGTATTAAATGTGTGACTGCACCCTCATAATTTATCCCCATAAACTGAATTCACAAATTTTCTTGTCCAATTAATTGAGAGATTGTCACTAAACATCTATCGACACATATCTAGAGTCAAAAGAAGTACTGATTAGTGATAATGTGACTGCATAAACGAAATCCCCAAGGCAGCTCCAGTCTTTTTACACGTAATCATGAAATTTTCAGGTCACCGTCTCTAAACAGATACAAATTCAGCCATGACATTGCCAGTAAAAGTGTGCATAGATAATCATGATCAGGGAACACCTACGACTCATGGCAGAACATTAAACCATGTATGCACACTTAATCGCCAGAGAAAGATCAATAAAATGTTTGAAAAGGCTCAACCAAGTAGCACATTTTAGAACTATGAGGTGAGGAGCAATCCTCAACACAATCTCATAAAACAACAAAAAGTATAAACGATAAAAAAATATGCTCGTAATAAATCATAAACACCTTAATAGACCAAATTGATAAAATTAAAAATCTAACAATTAAGTCATAAATAACAAGTCATAAAATTAGTAATTTACATAACCTAATCTATCACAAGAAACATATTTACTAATAAAGGTCTCCCATACATAACTGCCAATGGAACCATCACAATATATGATCCATCTATTACCATCCCCGCGATTGTCAGTATCTTATTCTTTTACATCATCCACCACTTGCAGTGGATATTCCCTTTCCTCTTCTCCTTCTCCTTCCACATCCTCTTCCCCTTCCCTTTCCCTATAAGGGCAGTAGAAGGAAACAAGACAACAAGAAGAAGAAAAACATGAGGAAAAGAATGAAGTTATGTGCCTTCTATCACTAAAAAGTTGTTCACTTGAGATAGTGATTTATAGCACTTCAATTGTAGGAAGCAAGGGCACACTTGTTCTCATCTCTCATCTCTATTCTCCAATTCTTTTTTCACCCCTAATTTTTAAGCTGTGTCTAAAATAGTCCAAAAATCGTGAAACATTCTATGGTCTTAAAAAAGTAACCCAAAAAAGTGAGGCTAGTAATAGAAAAATTCAGAATTGGCACAACAAATGAGCACAAGGTGTAACCTCGGAGCATTTAATAGAAGTATAATGTGATGCGTGCCTAAAGACACAAGTCTTGGGCAATCCCTAAAATAGTAGATGCGTAAACAGGCAAAAGTTGAAATATGTGAAGGGAATCATACATTTGTGATCTTTAATATCCATTTTTAGCAAATCCACGTAATAAATTTTAAATCAATATCTTGTGAGATAAAATGTCCTTTTATAACATATTCTATTAAGTTCATACAATCCGAACATTCTCCACGTGTAGCTTCACCTATGTGAATCCAAATCAAACATCATTCATTTTATGTTTGAGTTAAGCATCGGCTGTTATCCACACGTCAATCCGTACGGTATGGATACGTCACTACAAAAATTCCAAATTTTTTTTTATTTTTTTGGCATGAGAAAGGAAATTAAAAAAAGTAGCTAAAGTAGCAGTGGGCAGTGCAACAAAGCTACGGCTATTGAGTACAGAGTCGGGGAGGGGATAATAAGTGCTGGGGGTGACCCCTAGTTCCATTCCCTTCAAGCTTTTTTATCATTTTTATCCATATAATAATAATGAAAAAACATCAATAAAATTTTACTCTGACCCAAAACAATTACATAAAAGAATTGTATCTCATTAAACAAAAGAATTGAAAAAATAAATCGAGGGGAAAATAATTACCTAGCATATTGAAGAGACCAGTAAAAGTACTGGCAAATCTTCTCCAGAATCGTTGTGCTTATCTCTGGAAAAGTCACTTCTCCATGCTCCGTTTCAGCAAAACTCCCTAAAATTCACCAACAGACACAATCTTAAGAACAAAGTATCTACAATTTCCAAGAAACTATTTTCAAGACACAATAAAAACACAAATCAAATCCAAAATAGCAAAATGAAGCAGAAAATATCATAATTAATCTTCAAAAACCTAATTTTACAAAAACTACAAAATCTAAAATCAATCACATAAAATGAATTGAGAACATCATTTCATAACACCATCTGTCGTCTCAACATAATCTATGGCATGTGGAATAAAATTAGAAGACTGAAATCAAATAAATTTTATTAAGCAGACAAAAAGTAAATAAAATCAAATAATTCGTCGATTTCACAAGAAAAACCAAACCCATGACATTCAATAACTGACGAAGTAAAATACGTAAATTTTCCAAATAATAATGAAATTTTCAAAACACATATAATTATTCATGATTTCGAATGATTTTTCTATTCACTGGTGACTGGCCTGGAGAGGTGAGCATGTTGCGGATTGTTTGGGAGACCATTGCGGCCTTTTTATCGATGACGAATTCGAAGCCCTCGGCGCTAATCAGTTTCACCATGTCTTCCTTCATCTTCACTTGGCACCAAACTACGAAATTTTGCCCAAAAATCGTGTAGCATTCACGTATAGGTAATTTTATTGACAGTTGGTTTCTCAGTTTATACTTTACGTGCGTGTTTGGGACACATTAAAATTTTTATTTTTATTTTTTTACTCATTTTCAATCACATATTTTTCAATAAAAAAATATTTTTCATCATCATTAATTTTTCCTTCTTTTTCAATCACACATTTTCCATCAATCTACTATTTCAGAATACATTCTTCCACGTAGCTCAAACATATTATTTATTTTTCTTTTATTAAACCATGAATAAAAAAGAATTGAATTTGAAAAATCGCTTCACGGATGGCTCGGAATTACTCACTAAACTTTAATGGGTATGTTTGGACCACGTTATTGAACTTTTCACATTAAGGGTATGTTTGGACCACGTTATTTTGAAAGAATGTATTTTGGAATAGTAGATTGATGGAGAATGTGTGGTTGAAAATGAAGGAGAAGTTATTGATGTGATGAAAAATATTATT
>CAIGRF010253344.1:2579-16304 GCA_903798235.1 Fraxinus ornus
ATTAACTTGTTAGCGTTGTTCAGTAATGGTACATGTATATTCAGAAAGTACTTAGCTAGAAAAATGATTATAGGTTACATTTTTTTGAACTTACTCCAATAAAATCAAGCTTCTATGAGCACTAGTAATCCAAACTGGGAATATCAGACAGGGAAACAGAACTATGCACAATCAGTATATAATTTACACAAAACAAAGCACAAATACCGGCAAAACCACCTTCATCATCAATGCTAACACTTCTGAATACATTCAAATGAAAGCAGCCCAACAAACCTAAAAAAATACCAAATCTCGTTTGCTTTTCTGCTACAGTTGGTCTCATGTTATTATTAACAGATTGTCAAGATTTAGGATTCATCCTCTTTCGACATTTCTAATTGGCGGGGTAATTGGCTAAGCTTAAACAAATTACTTAGATCACATCTTGTCTTCAAGAAAAGAAAAAAAAATAGCGGACACAACCTCGTCAATTGAACGTCCGAAAAATCCATACACAAATGCAGATCCAAGAAGCGGTATCCAGCACCGAAAACACAGCAAATGACTAAAATCAAAACGCATAAAACAAGTAATTACACAAAATATTTCCAGGATGATCGAACCCATAATTTTAGATGATAAATCAAATAATCGAAACCCAAAATAAGTAATTAAAACAGAGAAAACGGAAAATACCAAGATAATGAATTGATTGGCAGAGAATAAAAAAAGCCCAGAAAATTCTTCAATGGAATCGGTCTGCTTTCGAACGAGGAGGAAAGGGAGGAAAGATTGCAGAAATCCTTCTTCTGTGAGAGAATACTAATGATGAGAGAGAGAGAGAGGGGGGGTGGGTTTGGGGTGAGTATCAATTTACGTGGATAGTGGTTGGTTTTATGGTAATTATCAATTGTCTGGAAAATAAAATCTAGCTCACCCTAAGGAAAATATTTTCCTTGTTTTTGTAGAAAATCTAGTCACGTGATAAAAAGTAGAAAATATTTTCCATGGAAAATATTGACAATCAAACAGCACAAAAGTAAGAATTTGGATGGAAAAAAGACATTTTCCATGGAAAATATTGGCAATCAAACACACCCTTGTTTCTTTGAAATTACTTTGCTGCTGCGTCTTGGAATATGTTAGAACTGGTTGAGTCTTTCAAAATGATGCTTTATTCATGCAACTAAGGTTACGCAAACCATGTAATAGTTTACTTTTCATTTGAAAAGTAGATCTCTTCTAATGCAGCATATGAGATGATTTTCCTGGTAATCTTCATTTGGAAATGGGTATCTACCAGGTTTTGCTTTCTATAATGGTGCATTAGAGAAAATTGTTCATGTAATATGTGATCGATAATGTTTACGGAGGTTTCTTGGAAGAAAGAGTTAAATGGGAAGATTTGTCACTTTAAAAAACGACGTTATTCTTGCTTCTCTACTCATCTTGTCATTGACATCTATGTCGACATGGTAATTTTTCATGAATTCTTAAGGAGATCATTTTGTGGCTTTTGTGGGGAAGTTCAAGATAAACTTGTTAATATTTGGGGTTTCATTTTAAAAGGTCAACCTTATTAAGATGAGTAGTCTAGAACATTATAAGTTGGTCTATGTTTCCATCTATGTTCGATGTGAGATTTTATCCTTAACGTGAGCACATCAATCTTGAAATTTGTGTACTTATTTTTAAAGTTTTAATCGGATCAAATCGCTCGTTGGAACTTAATGGGCTCTGATATCATATTAAGACTTGGAGTTTCATCTTAAAAGGTAAACATTTTTGTTAAGGGATAAAATCTTACATTGAATAAAGATAAAAATATAAACAAACTTATAAGGTTTTGGACTACTCCTCTTAATAAAGTTGACATTTTAAGATGAAACCACAAGTTTTAACAGGATATTAGAGTCCATTAAATTTCAATGAGCAATTCGATTCTATTAAAACTCAAAAATGAGCACACAAATTTCACGATTAGTATGCTCAAATGAGTCACCATCTTGTGGAGATATGTTAAGGGATAAAACTCAATATCAAATAAAGATAAAAATATAGACCAAATTATAAGAGTCTGTGTACTTCTCTTATTAAAATTGACATTTTAAGATAGAACCACAAGTCTTAATATGATATTAGAGTTCATTAAATTCAAACAAGCAATTTCGTCCGATTAAGACTTACAAAAAAGGAGCACACGAATTTTAAAATTGGTTTGCTCAAACGAGCCACCATCTTGCGAGGCACGTTAAGGTATAAATTTCTACATCGAATAAAGATGAAAATATAGATCGATTTATAAGAGTTTGAGTTCCTCCTCTTAAAAAGGTTGACCTTTAAAAATGGAACCTCAAGTGAAATGTTTGAAATTCTTGGTACATGTCCTAGGATTTTGGATGTCAATTTAGTAGAAATTAATCTCTCTCTTCCTCTTAATATATATTTCTTTGGTGGATTTCAGTGTGTGAAACTTGCAAGCTGTTTGGCTATGTAGGATTCTCACTTGGACTCTTGGTGTAAGATTTTGGAAGAGCTCTAGGAGTGTGTAATAGATGGTCCGAATCCTCTACCCTTGTGGTATGGAATGGCAATAATACTACATTTTATGATGACACATAGAGCTGCAAAGAAGAAAACATCTCTTTATGAGCTGTGTACATAAAACGGAGACCTACTTGCATGTGCATCTTGAATGCCCAAAACATGGTGAAAGGAGAAGAAAACGGAAAATAAATGATAGGAAATAACAAATAAAATTGAAATAAATTAAGATCATATTTGATATAGACTTTTAGCAAATAAAATTGATATATGTTGGTGGTCCCATGAATGTGTGATTAAAAGTGGATCAAAAGTTGTGGTTAGAATGAAATACTGCACCTAAATCAAAACTACACACAAACAAAAATTATCACTTTGTTGAAGAAGTTAAATTCTCCTATACATATTTACTACGATTTTCTTCTAATTATCAAGGTAAGTGTAGTTATATGTTATAGGTTAAATTGTTTTTCATACTTTAAAATACAGAAGTTGATTTATGAATATGATATGGGTCTTATATGTTTAAGTTCAATAGACCGGAGTTCAGTAACGTTATGCATGAGAATTATAATAACGAAGTATGGTTCTTAATTCCCGTGTCTTCCTATGTATGTTATGATTGTGTACGGGGATTATGACCACCTAAGTTCGGTTTTCTAACCCTCATGTCTCTTTATGTACATTAAGAATTCCAAAATTTTAAATATGAATTACGATTTACGTGGCTCACTTATTGGGATTTTATATCATTATTTATGATTTTTCCCTTTTAAGTAATTTAGGTTCAAGGCATTGAAATTTGGAACTGGCCACTGGTAGTATAATAAAAATGAGATAATTTATGAATTTTGAACAATAAATTTTATGATTTAAGAAAGAATTTTTTAATTAATGTAACTTTGGAGATAATTATCTTTTACAAAATTTCTATTTTTACGATATGTATTTAATGACAAAGGATAAGTTTTGGGTTGTTACAAAGGCCTCACATGCATGGATATATGTCTTGGTTCCTTGCTTATTAGTCTTTTATGTGTGAATTTTCCATCCTTTGGTGAGCTTGCTTGGAGTATGTTGCTTGTCTTTGCGGAGCAATTTTGAAAATTGCTCTTTCCACAACTGAATGGCTCCACTCTCAGTTGATTAAGAGTTTACACTTTTTTTTGTGAGGATAGATCCACATTTTTTAACTCGTAGAATGTTCATGAGCAAATTATTTATTTATTTTTTTAAAATTTCTTTCTAGTTGACAATTTTTGCCTTAATTGCAGGTACAAGAAGCTTTTATCCAGTGTTGATTTGACAAAAGATTTTTTCTACAGCTATACATACCCAATAATGCAATGTTTACAGAAAAATGTGTTGTCAACTGGAGAAGAAGGGATGCCATATGAAAACATGTTTGTTTGGAATGCTTTTCTAACACAGGCAATTCGATCAAGATGCAAAAACACCATTTGGACAATTGCTCTGGTGCATGGTAATTTTAAGCAGGTGGTTATTTTTTCTTTATGGTTCTCGAAGCCCTTGCCTGTTTGTTTTTTAACCAAGAATTTACTTGCTTATCCTGATGCAGAACTTTTATGTGAAATCTTCGAGGTTAAGATTATAAGGCTTTAAACAGAACCATGTTTATCTGCAACATTAACTCCAATAGTTTTCACATATCCACACTGCAGTTTCTTAGCTTCTTCATTTTGCATGTTTAAGCATATGATATTTAATTATAAATATTACCTCTGGATTAGGGGCTCTCCTTTTTCTCCTTTCACAACTTTTTAGATTACCATATCTTCATGAAGCTTGCACCCAGTTCGTCTTTTCTTTCTGTGAATGGGAATACATTTTCCTGAAATTTCTATTTTCCTATCTTAAAAGTTGATTTAGACTGCAAAAGCTGCATTTGAAAGTGCAGTTATTACAACAGAACTTGTGAAAGCAATTGCTTGGGATCAAATGAATATTGCATGCAACAAAAATAATAATTAGTCATTAAGATCTGAACTCATTTAGTTGTGATAAAATTTGTGAAATTAATAGTATGAGCTGATAGTGTTAGTTCTTCAAGTATCCTGTTTTATGAAAAGACAATTTTGCTTTCAAGTGACTGAAAAAGGAAATAGCATTGCCCTTTTATTATTGAGGAGAGATCGTTCAATAAATGTAAAGTTTATTTGGAGACTCAGTAAGCTAGATTCTCTTTAGAATGATCTATATGCTTGTCTGCCACATGTTAAAATAGGATTTTGTTCTATTCGGGAGACTTATGTCAAAGGTGCTTCTCTGACTGTTTTATGAACCTGTATATAATCGTGTGGTTGTGTGATTAATGTTCTTTATTGGAATTTACTGCATTCGATAGGTACTGTCATTTGTTTTCTCTATTGAATTTAATGCATATGATGGTTGCAGGTTAGGCTATCAATTTTTGGTAGAGATTTCAGCGTTGCTCTGGTTTCTAGACGCTCTCGCCATTTTGCTGGGACGCGGTAATCACTCGTTCAAATTAATCAAGTTTTCTTCTTTACGAAACACATCAGTAGATTCACGGAATTTTCATTTCTTTGAAAAGTAAATACCTTTTAAAATAAAAAAGTGCTGATATGTTTGATTGGTCGACCCTCATGCTTGAAGGAATATTAGTTTAATGTATTTTACTTTAATTGAGTGACTTCACGGGCAAATGATTGGTTACCTTGTGATTTCTTGTGCCTGGGAATTTGCCTAGTGTATTAACTAAGCTTCAAAGCATGCAATTCGTTTGACTGATTAAATGGATTGGCTATGCAATGATGCAACAGGCTGATGGGCAGTTTTTGGATACAAATGGCTGATCTGAAAATTGAGTATAATATAAAATAAATGAAGTGCATAAAACCTTTGCTTTTATTATTTGTTTCTATTACTTTTTACGTTTCAATTTCTCTTGATATTTTTTCTACGGACAGTGATCGTCAGCATCCATTCTATCTTTTTGTTTAAGTTTCTTGATGATTTTAAAAAAGAAGCTACAGAAATCTCAAATTTTGTTGTTGTATCATACCAAAAGATTATACTTTATCATGTGTTTAGGAAATTGCTTCAATCTTGTTTGATTCTGGATGCAGTTATTTGAAAAGGGGAGTCAATGATCATGGAAGGGTAGCAAATGATGTTGAAACAGAGCAAATTGTCCTTGATGAAGAAGCTGGGTCATGCAAAGGAAAGATGAGTTCTGTTGTACAAATGAGGGGTTCAATTCCTCTTTTCTGGTCACAAGAAGCTTCAAGATTTAGTCCTAAACCTGATATTATATGTAAGAGAAAATAAATTTAACTGTTTGTTCACCATTTTGATGTGTGGATTTTAGTTAAACTCCTCTCCTGGTTGTTCTGCGCATACGACTATGAAACTTATTATGAGTTTTTAACTTGAAGTGCAAAGATATGATCCTACATATGAAGCAACCAAACTTCATTTTGAAGACCTGGCAAGGAGATATGGCAATCCAATCATTGTTCTTAATTTGATAAAGGTTCGTTTCAAATTTTGTTTAGTGTCACTCTAAAATTATAGATTCTACTAGTTAGTTGTCAGTTCGATGTTGCTGAATTTAGACGATCCAATGGGGGTAATTCATGTATCAAATAAATTCTGATTACATGGGATTCTTTTGTATCATCTGTATTTATTTTTACAGAAAAGAAGCAATTTTTAGGGAAAAAAATGTATTTTTTTTTCTGTAGGAATCAGATAATGTTCTTGAATCTCATTAAGTTGAAGGAAGCTGTTGAATCTTATGACATTTTCCTTTTAAGTGCATTCCTTTTAAGTTTAACTTGCACTAGTCAAATAGATGACACCATTTAATATGCATTCTTATTGAAATTTCAGACAGTTGAGAAAAGACCTCGAGAAATGATGCTACGTCGTGAGTTTGCCAATGCAGTTGGGTATCTAAATCAGATTCTTTCAGAAGAAAATCATCTCAAATTCATCCACTGGGACTTTCACAAGTTTGCGAAGAGGTATGAATACGCTATTTATAGTGCAATTAACTGTCATTTTTCCTTTCTGCTGACTCTCTCTTCTCTATATTTTTCAAGCAAGTCTGCCAATGTTTTGGCAGTATTGGGTGGCGTTGCAAGTGAAGCACTTGATTTAACTGGATTCTATTACAGTGGAAAACCTGTGGTAGTTAAAAAAAGACGAACTATCCAACTTTCTCGAACAAGCACAAGGAGGTATTTCTTCATTCCTTTCTTGATTCAGTTTTTTCCCTCTTTGTTTTTTCATTTCCCTTTTTCTTTAGTTCTTTATTGTTTTAGTTCTGACAAATGAGTTTCAAATCAACATAAGCTACTTCCTGCAGAGATGCTTCTCTTAGAGATTTAAGAGCTAATTCTGGAGAGCTTTCAAGGATTGGCAGTAGTGTTGACACTTTAAATTCCTTGACCAAGCAAGACAAGGAGTTTGAAAGTGGTCAGCGGATAGGTAAAGATATCAATGGTAATTCGGCACCACTATTTCAAAGTGGTGTTCTGCGAACCAATTGCATCGACTGTTTGGATAGAACCAATGTAGCCCAATATGCTTATGGCCTAGCAGCTCTGGGCCGACAACTTCATGCAATGGGACTGACAGATAATCCGAAAGTGGATGCTGATAGTAGCATTGCAGCTGCACTTATGGATATGTACCAGAGCATGGGTGATGCGTTAGCACAGCAGTACGGTGGTTCAGCAGCTCACAATACTGTATGTCCACCTTCCTCCTACAAGTCAAATCATTTAATTAAACAGGATATGTGGTTATTAATTCTTCTTTTGTCATAAAAATGCTGGTTACTATGATTTCTGATCGAGTGTGCTTTCTTCCACAAAAATTAGGTGTTCACAGAGAGGCAGGGAAAGTGGAAAGCCACAACCCAGTCTAGGGAATTTCTGAAGTCCATAAAGCGATATTACAGCAATGCTTACACAGACGGAGAAAAGCAGGATGCCATAAATTTGTAATTTATGCTTTTTTTAATATATTCTAGCTGCCTTGAAATCTACTATGTACTTGGACTTTTTCTTCATTAAGAATCAGAATTGTTTAGTTATCTTTCATATCTAGTTTTGAAAAGCTTTCCACTCGCAAGTGTGCTTCTAATTATGCATTGTTCTATACAGATTTTTGGGTTACTTCCAACCTCAGGATGGAAAACCTACACTTTGGGAATTGGATTCTGATTATTATCTTCATGTATCTGGGGTAGGAGATGACCTTATTCCTGAGAGGTAACTCCAAGTTGTCACAGAATTTGTGGTGTACTCCCTTTAAATATGCTTCAACTTGAATTTGTGAGTATAAATTTAGTCATCCAAAAGTATCTTCAGCTTGTGTCTTGGGAAAATGCTGAGCTCTCTTAACTGTTCTATCATATACAAATAAGGAAGAGTTGAAGAAGATTAAAATTCTAAATTGTATAATGATCTTACATTTGGATTAACTAGTCAGGGTTGAAATTGCATTGCACGTTATTCTGAAATACTTAATAAATGTTGTGAAAGTAATATTTGACCCTCTATTTATCCTTTTGATCTAAATATGAGAGAAATGCAAGCCCCTAATATAATAAATGTTAATTATTATACATGCATGTAAGTAGTGAAAATGCATATTTGGATGTGAGTATTAGAATTACAACTAAGGGCCCGTTCGGTAGAGATTAAAATCGGATTAAAATTGAAAAACTAGCCGTTATTGTTGACTTTTATTAGACGAGTGGGACCCGATAAAGGCTATATTTTCAATTTTAATTGGATTTTAATCGGTACCGAACGGGGTCTAAATGCATAAATGAAGATGAATGACAAATAGTATATATGAATTAATGCGAATGTTAATTAATTTAGAATTAATACCAAAGAATATATATGTGTTAATGAATGTTAAATTGTTTATATTAAATTACTATCATTTGATTTCCAATTAAGTGAAACTGGTTGCTAATTAGCATGTAGGGCCGTAAATAATGAATTGCATTCTTGAATGTGATATTCTAATTAATATTAATTAAATGAGTGTGAATGTAAATGTTAATTAATGAGAATTAATAACGAGGACATGGTTATGAATGTGAATGTAAATGTAAATATGAAATTCTAATTAATATTAATTAAATGAGTGTTAATGTTAATGTTAATGTTAATTAATTGAGAATTAATTATCGTATTTATTACGGTTTGTAAACTAAATACATATTGAAAACGAAAAGTAAGATATTATTGAAATAATTGAATTGTAGTAGGATTATAATTTAATTAATTGAGATTAATTATAGTATTTTTTACAATTTGTAAATTAAATACGTATTGAAAAACGAAAAGTAAGGTATTATTGAAATAATTGAATTTTAGTAGGGTTATAATCGTCAAAAAAAAAAACGAAAATTAAGATATTATGAAAATAATTGAATTGTAATAGGACTATAATTTAATTAACTGAGATTAATTATAATATTTATTACATTTTGTAAATTAAATACGTATTGAAAAAAAAAACGAAAAGTAAGATATTATTGTAATAATTGAATTGTAGTAGGGATATAATCGTCCGAAAAATGATTCTCACTTGATGTGATATTTAATATATTATAGATAAACTCTTCATTGTTGTAGTTAGGGTTTTGGAATGAACTTGCTCTACAAAGAGGTGATAGAACATGGGATTGTAGATTCATGTATCTTCTTGCCTTCGATCTTTTATATGTGAATGAATAAGTGAAAGATTTGTCAAATATAATTAATATTAGGTTCTATTATATCGTACAGATTTGGACAAAAAAGAAAAGTATTGACTATTTTTAATCACAATGCCTTGATCTTCCTTACCGCTTGCCTTGGTAATTATTACTTATCTTGAAAAAAAATAAATTTGTATTGTTCTAGTTATTTTATTCTTGCCATGTGTGTCATCAAGAAAGCCAAACCAAGTTACTCAATTATGGATGGAGTATACATCAACATCAAACTTAGCCTTATCCCCAATAGATTCTGGGTTGACCTCATGAATCTTTTTGGCCACCATTCAAATGGTTGCAACTACAGATGATGTACCATGTTGTCAAATTTTGGAATGAGTAGATTGAAAGTTCTTTTTAATATTTGAGCCATGCAATGATAAGTGTACTTTTCAATGTTAAGTTGCAGTTCTTTGGATGAGCCAAAGCCTTTAGGAGCAGCAACTCCATTGGCCCCAATTCCAGCATGTCGAGAAGACTTTTCACGCATGAAATTCACATCATTTGATAAACTGATTGAAAGAACTTGCAGTTCAATTAAGAATGTACGGCTTTGTAGTGAGCTAGAGCAAAAATCTGGGAGTTATGGTGTGGCGCCTGATGCAGCGTAAGTGGCTTATTGACCAAGACAATATGTTTGGTTCAGCATGGAATACTTTATACAGAAAATTCCGTTCCCTTGTATTAATTCAACATGTTCTGCCTTGTGTCCTCACTGCTACTCCAAAAGGAAACTTTTAGATTCCGTTTGACTAATAGTAGTGTCTGCTACCATTGTCAAGGGATCAACCAAAATTAATGCTCAAAAGCTCTTTGTTTTTTAGCTCTTTGTGCCTCTTGTCAGTCTGGAATCTTTTAAGAATATCTGGTCATATATGTGTCCACTTGTCCGCTAGTACTTCAGTTCTGAAATATTTGACGTAATAATTCCCTTTTTTCCTTGCAGTGGAACACAGTGGTCTTTGACTTTCATATGAATCATATTAATTTTGATGTTCTGCTAAGTTTTCTTTTTTGCTGCCTCTTGAAAGTGATATTGTGTAACTTCTTCATTTGGATGAACTCAGTGAACATGAAAGCTTGTTAATGCAGGGAAATACAACTTAAGAGCCCAAATTGGCTTTTTGGCCAGAGGAAATATGAAGATAGTAGCTCTGCACCAAAATTGGCTCCACATGAAGTTGCCAATGGAGGAGTTTGTGATGAGAAGAAAATTGATGGCTTAAGTGACCTTAATTTGTTTTCTCCAGCTATTGTTAGCAATGAAGAAGATATATTCAGAAGGTAATTTCCTTTTAAGTAAAGCCACCTGACATTGTTCTGTTTCAGCAACTTCTAGTCCTTTATGTCAACAGAGACTTGCAGCAACGTTTGATTGTGCCTAAAAATACATAGAACTTACTTTTTAAGTTACTATCTTGCATAACATGATTTTCCAAGATTTTTTTTTTTTTTTTACCTTAGGTTGCATTATTTTCATTTGACAAACGCGATAAGCTTGTTTTGCTTAAAACTTATCCTTTATTTGGTTCATATCTATAAACACTCAAGCCACTTTTTAATCACACATTTCGAAAGACCCACAAGTTCTACTCTCTTACCCACCACTCTCTCCTATCTATTTATAATTTAAACAGTTTATGAACACTTCCCGTACATGCCTTTAATCTGTGCATTATCTTTTGCTTTTCTACAAAAAGTACAATTTTCCTAAAACTTGGGAGTTTTGCACAGTTAAACTATCATATATTAGTTTATGAATTTCTGAAACTAAAATCACAGAATTCAAAAATCAGTGTTAATAAATTCTTGCTCTTAGATTTTTTTAGATGTTGAATCTAACCCTTCTGTTGTGCGATCAATTTTGACTGCTTAAAGATTTGCTCCAATGCACTATGATGTGTTGGTTTCCCAATCCTGTGAAACTCATCAATTTTAGGTATTCATATTTATTAGAAACTTGGTATGAGTATAGTTGGAAAAATAAGCATTTCATGGGCTTAAGAACGTAATGGATACTTTCACAATGCAAAGAAGAGTACTCAAAACAGGCATTTCTCTCAATGTATATATGTTGACGCTATGATTTTGTAAATTCTTTTCTTCTGTAGATACCTGGCAATGACAACAGTGGATGAGGCCAATGGTTGGTATGGTGGTACATTGCTTGGTGATCAAGACGAAAGCAGTGAGATCTATCAGCATTATGCTGAACTTATTCAGGTAGAGTGTTATTCTTGACTTAATACTACAAAAACGTTTTGGATGATTATCTAAGAGTACAGATGGAAGTTAATGGTGAACAAGAGTCGAGCTATTTTTGGTTGGTTTCTCTATTGTTAAAATCTTGTCAATTGTAGTGTTTATAGTGCGTACCAAACACATTAACTGTATCTGAATTGTTGACTTCCAGGGCCCTGCAATGGAACCCTTCCAAAATGATCTCGAGAAAGA
Organism: Fraxinus ornus; assembly: GCA_903798235.1. NCBI lineage: Eukaryota > Viridiplantae > Streptophyta > Magnoliopsida > Lamiales > Oleaceae > Fraxinus > Fraxinus ornus. Next base: position 14,329 of record CAIGRF010253344.1, read on the forward strand.
ACAATACTACGCTGACCTTCTTGGTGTCAGCACAGTTGACTGCATGGATGATTCTGCGGCCGAGGCAGAGATGGAAGCTGCTTTCAAGGAGTATGACCGAATTGGTTCTGATCTTGGGATATTTCCAAAATCATGTAAGGCTCTAGTTGTCGACCCAAGCCAGTTGACAAGATGGATAGTTGGTGAAGATCGTCTAAGCAGTATCTGAGAGAAGTGAACGCCCATAGTACACTCGCTCATTCTTCTTTTTTTTTTCCTTCCCCCTTGCATGCTTAAACTTTGAAAGTCCGCCTTTTGCATGCAGTGCCAACACTTTTTTACTCTGTCTATTCATTTTGAGGCCTCTCTGATATTGATCAATTATGCTCTGGTGGGATTAAATTTCCAGAATACAGGAGAGAAAAATGATGATTTTATGGAACTGTTCCTAGTTAGTAGAAAATTTCCCATCTAACAATATTTGTAAATACTTTTTTTGGGTTAATCATCATGAGAGACAAATGTGTTAATTCATAAAAGGTTAAGATGAGAATGATATGAAAAAAAAAATGAAGATATAAGTGCGGGAATGAACGAAGATTGTGTGAATATGAATACCATTTTTTTTCCTTTTGGGTGGGGGAAATTGTTTTCTATCATTATCTTTCTTCTGTACTATACTTATTTGTCTCATTTAAGTGAAATAAATAAAAGGGAAAATTGCAGTCTCCGTCCCCAACCTTTGAAATCTAGGCACTTTTTGTCCCAATCTATTTTTTATTTAGCACAAGTATCCCAACGATTTGTTTATTGGCAGCCAACGTCCTTACTAATAGAATCCATCTAAAATGGACGTTAATTTTGCATAAAAACACATATTTACCAATTTTATTAAATAAACCAAAAATAAAAAAGCTTCAGTTCATCCTCCTCTAGCCGAAAACCAAAGCAACGTCCTTACTTAACACACCCACAAATCGTCCGGTCAGCATATCAACCACGGCAGAATGAAGTGCCCCATCACTTTAGCTCCTCTTCTCATCTTTCCGTCTCATTTTTTACGCCTCATTTTTGTGGTTGTACCTTGCTAGTCCCAATTCCCTAAGCCGACAGCCAGCGTGGTAAGGTCCATTCACCCCCAAGGGATTATGTGAAACTAAAATGCTTTTTATTTCAAAGAGTCAAACGTTAAAACTAGGCTCCAATATAATCGTTAATTTAAAATTTTAAAATAAAAGACTTGAGTTCTTTACATTTCAGACGTCACACATACACACACGCGCGGGGAATTGATCTCCAAATACCGATTCTTAGTAGGTAAGCACCAAGTGACTTTGCACACTTCAATAGATAGTGTAATCAGTTTTGTAATCAATTATTATCTCCCACGAGTGTACCATGTCATCTCAATGTTTAGAAGATCAATCCTAATTATAGAAAAAAGACAAGCTAATTAGTATTACACTATTACTAGGAGCTAAATGTTCATTAATTAGTAATATTTAAATATTCGGCCGTTTTGAAATGAAGGTTGTTATATACACAACATTTATCAATTGAGAAAGAGTCAGATCGACTTACTCTACTAAAATATGACAATATTCACTCCTACAATTGTTAAAGATAATTGAAAATTTAAGAAAAGTCTAAAGTATCGCAATGACAACATAAAAATATGAAGAAACAAAGAAATGTTTAAGATTATTTGTGTTTAAGAATGAATCTCCATACATCTTGTTGTGATTCGAACATGTGACTTAACTATTAAACTTCCAACAATTATGTTAAAATCGTACTTTTGGAATTGACACTTCTATTAATTGAAGTCTTTGGCTGGATTGTTGACACTTGGCATCTCTCTCACCATTGGATGAGATTCTAGAGGCTTCTGGCTATATCTTGTGCGATACGTTTTGGCTGGCCCATTCAGTTCATTCTTCTGGCTTTTGGGTTCTCACATATGTTCTCTTCCGTTAGAGAGAAAACCTCATTCTTAC
>CAIGRF010253348.1:2251-13139 GCA_903798235.1 Fraxinus ornus
TATAATTGTAAATTTGTTGTGGTGTATTTATTAAAATCATGTTTTAATTGTGGTGTGAATATAATGTGGTCTATTTAATAAATTTTGTGGTGGCAATATAATTACTCAAAAATAAAAATAAAAAATGGGGCTAAAAGGTATACCTCTGTTTTTGGAGTTAATTGTTTCATTGGCCACTGAACTTTACTCATAGTCACGGCTTACCCACTGTACTTTTACTATGCTTCCCCATACCCATTGAACTTTTATCCGTCTCACCAGAATGGTTACCGGATGGATTCCGTCCGTAAACTTGCTTACATGGAAGACGGAATGTTGATTTATTCGTTAAAAATGGTAACATCTCAAACACGTGGATGACAGATCAGCCAAACAGCACATATGGATAACAAATCATCGAAACCTCATTAAAACCATTGGAATCGAAACTTGTGTTGAATTAGAACTTAGAAGTAAACCTGAGTTTATTCATCAAGTGGTTCCAAAGACAGCAAAATGCATCCCGTATTACAAGTCCATCATAACATAGTTAATTCTAAATCATGTTATGAGTACTAATCATCATTAATTAAATAAACAAGAAATCAAGTAAAATTTTAACAGAAAATTCAAAATTACTCATCATTAATATTAACAGAATAGAAGCTACAAATGAACTGCCAAAGCACAGCATTTAATTCCTAAATGGGAGTACATGAAAACGGGAATGACAAGTATTACTTAGATTAGACAATGAAAATACAAAAAGGCAGTAAGCCAATCCCTTCAAAAATGCAGTATTCCAATCCCTTCAAAACGGCAGTTACAACTTTGCATCAAAATGTAAATAATAAATCATCAAACTGGTGATATGGAAGCTTTGTACGAACTGACACGGTACTCCAATCCCTTCAAAAAGGCAGAACCTAGGATGTTACCACAGTACTCCAATCCCTTCAAATCATCAAACTGGTGAAATGGGAATGCCGATTTTCTTCAAAAAATGATTCCCCTTTCAGTTCTAAAATGATATGGGGTTCGATGTAGGGATTGGGGTTTTCGAATTTAAGGTCAATGGGATGGTAGAGGAGTTAATTTTTTGGAATCGATTTGGGGGCTAAGGCTACGGTTTCAAGAGGATGAATGAGTGTGTATGCATATTCAAACCCAAAATTTCAGTCAATTTCTACAAACCCACCACTCGAAAGAGAATCATCCGCATTATAAGCTCGTATTTGAATCTAATGCAAGAAAGGGCTAGAGAGGACGAGGAAGAAGGGAGTATAAGAATAAATTTTAAACAAGAAAAAGTTCATTTCATTCTAGCATGTTCAATGACTGTAGCTAAGGGCCTATTTGGGGTTTTTTTTAGCCACGTGTCTAAGATGTTACCATTTTTAACGGATAAATCAGAATTCCGTCTTCCACATAAGCAAGTTCACGGATGGAATCCATCCAATGACCATTTCGGTGAGATGAATATGTAGACGGTGGATTCTACAATTGAGAAAGTCGAATAGATCGGGCCACTAGCAATCCTGCGAAAAAGTAGAATGAAAAAGAAAGACCGCAAAAGATCTCAAGAGGAACCAGTGTGGTGCCGGCCGAAGACCCTCCGACAGTCAAGTTAGAAAAGCTTTTCAAGAATTCTAGATCAAAAGAATGAAGTAGTTTAAAGTAGAGTTGTACTCATTTTTCTGTACATGAACATAAGACTAACCACGAAATTTATAGTAGTGGGATAACCGTCTAGACGGGATTGACAATGACTCTGCAAGATTTGTTGGCTGGACAAAATCTGATAAGATTTATTCGGTTGAGATATCCAATTTGTTTTCAGATAACTCCAATTTGATCTGGTCAAACCATTGTGTGATTTATCTTGAAGATGAATTATCGAGGATTGTGAGTTGACACGTGGGTCTTATTTGACTCAATTGGCATAACGAACTGAGCCATAAGATGGTGAATTTATCAAGTGAATCACCAGTGGGCTTTATTATTATTTTTTTTACTTGGGCTATATAGACCAGTGGAACAATTTTTACCACTACAGTTAGTCCCCCACTCTTTTATAAGAGTTCTACTCGAATGAAAGAGTAATTCGGGCTTTAAGACCGATCGCACCACTTGTTGAAGGCGGGTTTTGATCATAGGCCGGACCATCTGATCACATAGTTTGGAGTGATAGTAGAAATCGTTATGAGAATCACCTGACCGAAAACAATTATGGGATTCTATCGCACGCTTGCCTAGCCAGGCAATTTTATTGATCGGGAGCCATGCGACAATTGGAAGCATAAGGTACTGCTTGTCTAGCCGTATGACTATTTTTTGCTTTTAGGCCATTTGGTTTTTGGTACAGTATGACTTTGGAAGCTTGTTCGAAATGACTTATGGCTCAGGAGCCATGTAATATGTCTTTGTGAATATTTCTTTGTTAAGATTTTCGTACGACGAATTGAGCCATGCATTTTTTTAGTGCCGATCGTTTAGAAGCTGTATGATTTGGAAATTGAACGGCTCTAGAATCGTTACATTTCGGATTATGTAATAATATAAATAAATAAAATAAAATAAAACACATTAATGCACTATATTTCCACACGGCTCAGAAGACTTGCGGTTTCCATTACAACACGGCAACACTTGCTGTGTGGCAATGGAAAATCTTTGTGGCTTGCATCTAATCCTTTCACTCGGCAATCTGCGCATATGGTTGATGATTTTGAGCAAATTTGTGAATTTATGTATTCATCTCGTTTTGCGCACCAATTCTCACTATTTAAAGTTTCATCATTCATTTGTCAAGCAACTTGGTAAGACTTCAAGGAGCTTCAAGGATTTTGGTGAGTCTCTTTCCTCCGTTCTTCAAGTTCTTGCCTTGTTCTTGAGTGTTCTTCAAATATATTTTTTTTTAATTCTTCAGTGGCTGCATCGATTTTGTTTCTAGCGTTTAATCCATCATATAGTGAAGTTGCTAGTGAGTAGTTGTTTTTTTTTAAGAAAAAATGGACTAGACCGATTACCTTGATGTTCCGTACGGAATACCAACCGATCCTTTGCCGACTAGAGGTGGGAGCGGGTCCGACAATCTAGATGAAAACTCCTTAATAGACAACTATACTAGTTTAGATTGTCCAGACGGGCCGACATTGGCGGGGTTTGGTGGTGGTCTGGGGATTTACCCATCCTATGCGATCAATCCAGAAAATACAGGTATCACTATTGATCCGACCGACCCAAGTCTTGACGGTGGCTATTTAGGACATTGTCTTTATGAACATAGTAGTCCAAGCGCTAATGACATCTTGTTCACCAAGAATATACCACGTAAGATGACGGATAACGACTTGTTAAGAATTCGAGATGCCTACAATATTCCATCATCTGTTCAACTTCGCTTACAACGGCCACACGAAAGAGTTTCATGGAATGTCCTGGGCTGGATCTTTTTTTATGAGTTACCATTTAAAGATGGCTTTCGATTTTCGTTTCCTCACATGGTTGGGATGGTGCTGGAATATTTTGACATTGTGCCCAGTCAACTCATGCCTAACTCTTGGTAATCGCTATTGGCTCTCCAAGTTCTGATCGATCAGCATGGCATCTCGTTTGGTATGCCGGAGCTGCTGTACTGCTACTTTATTAGGGAGCATGACGGTGAGAAAGGCTGATTTTCCTTGAATGCAAGAAAAAATATCGATCGATCAATAACTGGACTTTTCTTGGGAGATAAAGGTTGGAAATCGTCTTGTTTTCTTTCGTTGGGCGATTTGATTCAACAGGGGAGTTACTGTTTTCCTTCAGCTTGGTCACGCAGTAAGCTTCGTAGATCACTTACTCTCGATGTGCTTTACTGATTCGAGATCCTTATTTTACTTTTTTGCAGGTCTTCACATCAACACACGGCCCGTCGAAGGCTTGTTCGTGAAATAGCGAATTTCAAAGATCTTAGCGGTACCTAAGACTCAAAGGGATTGCCAGTTCTTTCTATTTTCAGAAGTTCTTTCTTCTAGTGGCTTGTGGGATCATATTTCAATAGAATCACGAGGTATTCCTTTTGATTTCCCAAGGCATAAAATCCCTATTATCACGATAAAGATAAGTTTGGAAATTCTTGGTAGTGATCTTTCTTTGGTCGGTCCACTTACCGCGACTGAACGTGAGATTGCAGATCGAATTATGTCAAGAGTGGTAGGGTCTTTGCTTGATGCTCTGGAAAGGAGAAAGGCGAAAGAAAAGTCTAAGAAGTTTTCTCCCCTTACATTGCTAGCGACAACCCTACAGTCTTATCTGATGATTTCTCGAGCCAGACCAAGACCTGATGCTCCCTCCCCGTCAATTCGCAAATGCGGCCATCCAGGGCCGTTGTCAGCAGATGATGTTTCGATCGTGCTTACCTTTTTCTCTGATTCGTATGCGTTCTCTAATCTGTGGGTTGTGGCACTTAGCAAAAGTTTACTATTTCCTGAGGATCGAACGCGCTATTAGCAACTTGGACCAGTAAAGGCAGCCGAGAACATGATGGCTTAAATTTTCAAGTTATATAATTTCTTGTATTCTTCATTATGGTTAACTCATTTGACGCGAACTTATTTCATTGGTTCCAAGGTCTGCAAGGTGCCATTTTTCAGAGAAATGAAGCCGTTAGATAGGCCAGAAAGGTGCGCTCATTGCAGGACGCAAATACTTCATTATATGGAGAAGTTGAAAGTTTGAGGGTTGGGAAGAAAAATGATGACTTAGCTGCTAGAAATGCGATAGAAGAGCTAGCCGAGATGGTTCGCAAGAAGCTTGCGTTGCAATCTTCTGGGAGCTCAGATTACTTCTCTAGAGGACCATTTAGAGAATTGCCAGCTGGAAGTTGAGATAGCCACTAGAGCTTTCCTTATGAATGATTACAAGAAAGGTAAACACGTTAGATGGATGTGGACAAGACAATTGCTAATTATGCTAAATTGTGCCAGATGTTCGATATGCCAAATATGGTAGAAGAGTAGCTTGAAGTCGGGACTTCGTAGGGCGAAGGAGTCGGGATTGCTGATGATGGGCAGGCCCGAATCCTTTTGGTGGTACATTTTCCAATCGTGCTTCCTGGCCAGCTGGCATTTCCTTTCGGACTTATGTAGTGGTATTTGTATGAACGTATTTAAACTTATGTCTTTCTAAATTGTGTAATATGTATGGAAGATTTTATTAGGGGTTGTATGCCAAACTTTGGTGAAATATCAAACCTTTTGAAATTTTATTCGTAGTACAAGAGTTTATGATCATTCAAACATAAACTGAACTTACTTTCAAAATTATAACTCATAAATACTTTTTTACAGAAGAGTAGGTCGATCTATTCGATTTGGCACGAAAGACTATCCCAATTCAAAGTAAGTAGGTTTTTGATCAGATTGGCATATGGCGATGGCAGAACTAAACTTGTACAAACGGCTTGAAAGCAGCCGTGTGATCTTCTTCATCTAGATTGCTTGATAGAATCTACAGGCCATTTTTTATCGACCAACGTCTAGATTCTAATTAATTTTTTGGTGTCTCTATGGGATTTTCCTTCCCTACACTTGAGTCTTTCCATGTCCCTGTTGATGAAGAGTTTTTTTATCTCCAATGAGTGATACGTTATTCTAGTTGGTAAATCTCCTGAAGGCAAAGACAAGTTAGGGTCGTCGATGGCATTTCTGCCATTGGCTCTCCGATGCTTAAGTCAGTGTTGATCCCGACGATAATAAAGAATTTAAAAAGAAAAATAACAAAATCATTAAGAAAACAACGAAGATGCCTGTGATGGAATGGCGGCATGTTTTGGTCCATGAGAAACTTTGTCATTGATTATCCTGAAAGTAGAGAAGGTTAGGATCGCCGATGGCATTTCAGCCATCGGCTCTCTGATGCTTAAGTCAGTACGAGTTTTAAGTGAAAATGAAAACAAATGGGATGAAAAGAGTTTTAGAAGGCTTAGAAATAATATTTGCGAAGATGAATTGAATTCCAGCTATTGTTGATATCTCTACCGTCTAGAGTACGTAGTTTGTAGGCTCCTTGTCCAACGACCTTCATGATCAGTTATGGTCCTTCCCAATTTGCTGCAAGCTTCCCTGCACCTATTTCCTTGGTGTTTTGGAATACTCTTTGTAGGACCTGCTCACCTTTTTTGAAGGTTCTGGTCCTTAGTTGTCGGTTGAAGTGCTGGGCAAATTTTTTGTTGGTAAGCAGCTGTACGAACCAGTGCTCTTTCTCTTCGTTCATCTACCCGATCTAACTCGTGACATAATTTAACTTGGTTCTATTCATCGATCGTCCATTCATACCGGAACGTCAAAGTGCATGTTTTTTCTGGTATGACCGCTTCCATGCCATAAGCCATGAGAAGGGAGTTTCGTCGGTTGATGTCCGAACGGTGGTACGATAGGACCAAAGGACTCCAGGCAACTCGGCTGCCCATTTTCCTTTAGCTTCAAATAATCTTTTCTTTAATGTTTTCATGATAGTCTTGTTGAAGATTCGGCTTGACCGTTGGCTTGGGGATACCACAGAGTAGAGAAGTTCAGTTTGATATTCCACTCTTTGCAAAAATTTTGAAACCTAGTTCAGTTTGATATTCCACTCATTTCTCGATAATGTCCTTCCCCCATTTCATAAAAGGCCAGGGTAAAAGAATGGGGAAAGGTGCAAGACATCGACGAATCGCTGGCATCGATCACACTTCTTGACATGATTAAAAGAGTTGGCCCACATCATTGGCCAATAGTATCTAGTGGTGAGTGCACGGTGCGCTAAGCTTCGGGCTCCCGAGTGGTTACCACATTCTCCTTTGTGAAGTTTGGCTAGGACATATTCGACTTCAGCATTGTCGATGCATCGAAGATAGGGTCCAGAGAATGATCTTTTATACAATTTACCATCTATAATACAAAATTTGGCAGCCTTAGCCTTGGTTCGGTGAGCTTCATTCTTGTCTGGTGGCAATTCGTCATTTTGTAGGTATCTAACAATCGGTGTCATCCAAGATTGTTCTTCCATCGAATGAAAGCTTTAGGTTTTGATCGACTTTTGAGTTGCTGGCCATTGCAAGTAGGCCACTGGGATGACCTTGCTCTGTTTCGTATTCATAGCTGCTTCTAGGCTGGCTAGCGCATCTGCTTGGACGTTTTCGGTCCGTGGAACCTAGTTGGTTTTGAACTCATCGAACTTGCCACAGAGCTGTTTGACTAACTCTAGGTAATATGTCATCTTTGCGTCTTTAGCTAGAAAGGTGCCTTGGATCTGGTTTACGATGAGTTGAGAATCGCTACGGACATTTATTTGAGTGACTCCCATATCTTTCGCCAAGATCAACTCGACAATGAGTGCTTCATATTCTACCTCGTTATTAGTTTTCTTAAATTCACACCTAACACCCTGTTCTATCTGCTCTCCTTCTGGTTATGTTAAAATGATGTCGAATCCTGTTTTGTTGATGGTAGTTGACCCATCCACCTGGAGCATCCATGTACCCATCATCGATCCGTTCATCAAGCAAAGAAGTTCTGTTTGGGCTAGGACCTGAGAGTTAGGAGTGAAATCAACGATGAAATCTGCAAGTACCTGAGATTTTATGGCAATATGGGGTGCAAAGGAAATATCATATTCACTTAATTCGACGGCCAATTTGGTTAGTCGTTAGATAACTCTGGTTTGTGGAGTATTTGCTTCAGAGGGAAGGATGTTACGACAACCACTAAATGACTCTAGAAGTAAGGCCTTAATTTTTGAGCTGCGCTAACAAGTGATAGAGCTAGTTTTTCCAGCTGGCTATAGCGGGTCTCTGCATCCAGCAATGTCTTACTGACATAGTAAATGGGGAGTTGCTTTCCTTTTTCTTTACGAACTAAAATTGCGCTGACAGCCGCTTCCGATACTGCTAGGTACATGTAGAGTTGTTCCCCATCTTTTGGTTTTGACAAGAGTGGAGGTGAAGTTAAGTATTGTTTAAGTTGCTAGAGTGCTTCTTCACATGCTAGAGTCCATTCAAAAGTTTTGTTCTTCCTCAATATGCTATAGAATTTTTGGTATTTCTTAGAAGATAGAGAGATGAACCTGTTAAGAGCTGCAAGTCTTCCGGTAAGCCTCTGAACTTTCATCATGTAAGTCAGAGATGGGATGTTTATAATTGATTGAATCTGATCCGGGTTTGCCTTAATTCCCCGCTGAGTTACTAAGTAACCTAAGAACTTGCCAGAGGATACTCCAAATGAACATTTGGACGGATTGAGTTTCATGTTATACTTCTTTAAAACCTCGAAAGATTGCTTCGGGTGGTCTATGTATTGCTCTGCAACCAGGGACTTCACAGCATGTCGTCGATGTAGACTTCCATGCATTTTTCGAGTTGATCAGTGAACATACGATTCACTAGTCGTTGATATGTTGCTCCAGCGTTCTTGAGTCCGAACGGCATGACCTTGTAGCAGAATGTACTTCGCTCCGTCACGAAAGAAGTTTTTCTTGGTTAGTTGGGTGCATTAGGATCTGGTTGTAGTCGGAAAAGACATCTATAAAGCTTAGAAGTTCATACCCAACTGTTGAGTCGACCATCATGTCGATATATGAAAGTGGAAAGCTGTCCTTCGACATGCTTTGTTCAAGGCCGTGAAGTCGATACAGACTCTCCATTTACCATTCTTTTATCTTACGACGATGACATTAGCGAGCCAATCTGGGTAATAGACTTCTTGTATGGAGCCTGCTTCTATAAGTTTCTGTACCTCTTCATTAATAATGAGGTTCCGTTCAGGAGCAAACTTTCTTCGCTTCTGTTTGATAGGAATGTACTGGGGATCGACATTTAATTTTTGCGTTATTATCTTTAGGTCAACTTTGGTCATGTCTGTGTAAGACCAAGCAAAACAGTCATGGTGTTCCATGAGAAACTCGATGAGACGTTGCCTGAGCGTTGGCTCCAACCTTGTCCCCACTTGAGTTTTGCATTCTGGAAAGTCGGGGTGGATCTATACTTCATCTAGCTCTTCAACATCCGGATGGTCTGGAATGACTTGCTGAAATTGCTATAAAGGACATCGGTCAGAGTGAAGTGAGTTCTAGTAACAGTCTCTAGAAACCCTTTTGGTCGCCATGAATTTCCTTTATTCCCCATTTGGTAGGAAAATGGAGTACTTGATGAAATGTCGATGGTACAGCCTTCATCTCATGGATCCATGGTCTTACCAAGATAACATTATATGCTGATGGGCTATCCATTACGAGGAATCAAGTGTGAAGTTTAACTCCTTCTGCATAAGCAGGCAGCACATTCTCACTCAAAGTGTTCTTCTGTTCGCCACTGAAACCAATTAGCACAGTTGTCTGACAAATGATGTTTTCTTTTGGAATCCCCATAGCCTTAACGGTTTTCAAAAAAAGTATGTTTGCAATACTACCATTATCTATCAAGATGCGCTTGGTTAAGCAATTGGCGATGTTCAAATATATGACCAAACCGTCATGATGTGGATTAAGTAGCTTTGTAGCCTCAGAGGTAGTGAAGCTAATGATCTGTGGTGAGGTTGACCCGCTTACTTGGTTGAGACTTTGGCAAAGGTGAACTGCCCGACGCACATGTCTTCGTGCCGCAGCCATCGTTATCCCGCTAACTTCTGATCCACCAGTGATGAAGTTAATAGTTCTATCATGTGTCGGCCTTACCACTGGACCTGAGCCTGGCTTACTATGTGGTTGTTGTTGTCGTCTAGCAGCATTCTCTTTTCCTTTTTTAGTCAGAAGGTCGGTAAGGTGTCCCCACTTCAAAAGATCCGTTACTTCCAATCTTTGGGCAATGTAGTCATCCGTTCGGTGGCCATGGTCTGCGTGAGATTCACACCACCTAGTCTTATCGCGTTGGTCACTAGAGCTTCTCATTTTTCCAGGCCAATTTACCGTGCCTCCCATCTCCTTTAGTACTGCAATTAGTTCTGCTGGTCTAATTGAAAGGTTCTATTTAGGGATCCCAACCCTTATCCTTTCAGAAGGACGATTGAACGGTCTGGGTAGCTCTCTGAGCTTGGTGTCCCTCCCATCTGGGAGGAATAAGTACTTGCAGGCCGTTTCTCAACCCTGTTTTGGCATCGCGACTCTTCTTTAGGAGTTTGTCGTCTGGTGAAATTGAAGTTGGCATTATCTTCTTCCCATTTGATCTGGGCCCAGGCTTTAGCTAAAACATCCTCTATTGTACTACATGGATATTTGGTCAGTTACTTATATAAATCAGTGTCTGGGAGGAGCCCCTTTCGAAAAGCAGAAACAGCAGTCTGTTGGTTGCAGCTAGGAATGGAAACTTTCTCCCGGTTGAATCGCCTGACAAATTCATGAAGTGATTCACTTCTCATTTGTACTATATGATAGAGATCGTTAGACCGCTTCTCGAGTTTTTTGTTGTTTGCAAACTGCTCAACAAAAGTATCAGTTAGTTGTGCGAATGACGATATAGAATTATTTGGAGGGTTTGTATACCATTGAAGGGCCGGCCCCACAAGACTGGAGCCGAACCCCTTACACATGCAGGCCTCGTGAAGGTCTCTTGGTATAGCGGCAGTAAACATTCTCTGTCTGTATTGAGCTATGTGATCGTCTGGATTAGCAGTCCCATCATAAAGTTTCATGTTAGGGAAGCTAAAATTTTTGGGCATTTCCACTAGGGCAATCTCGTCAACAAAAGGGGAGTCGGCGAAGCAACTGGCTGCACTCTTTTTTATTGGTGCGGGCATCCCAGGGATACGTTGAACCATGGCTTCAATTGCTGCTAACTTACGTGCAAACTCTGGATCCTGTCCAGTGGTAGGCCGTGGTTGCACATCTTCCGACCCACCGTTCTGCGGCGTAGCGAATTGAACATTCGAACCAATGGTCCTAAGTCCATTCTGGT
>CAIGRF010253362.1:0-30612 GCA_903798235.1 Fraxinus ornus
TAGAGTAGAATTAAGTTATGAAATTCCCAACCATTTCATAGTGTTGGCTGTATGAAGGGCAACCAACAATCTTCGAGAAAGGGTTATGTTGTGATATTAGATCTCGAGCCTCCAAGGGCACGAATCGAGCTCCTTGACATAACAAAAAAAAATTTAGTGACAGAAGGACGTGAATTCATCATTGGGGTAGACTTGAAGTCAGAAGAAAGAGAAGAATTATCTGGAAATTTGGATGTTTTTGTGTGGTGCCCAAATGATATTCCAGGGATCGACCCATTAGACACTCAACATCATCTTGGCGTTTCACCAGAGGCTAAACCGGTGAAGTTGAAGAAAAGAAACCTTGCCCCTGAACGACAAGCTACGGCAAAGGTAGAAGTTGAAAATCTGCTGCATATAGGTTCATTAGGGAAGTGCAAATGTCGTCCTTGTGAAAAAAACAAATCAAATGAAAATGGCACATGTGCGTAGATTACACTAGGTTGAACAAAGTATGTCAAAAAGACTCGTACCCGCTACCCAAAATAGATTACTTGGTGGATGCAATGTTTGGTCACGAACAATTAAGTTTTATGGATGCCTTTTGTGGGTACCATCAAATCTCCATGGCCGAGTCGGACCAGGAGAAAACATCTTTCATAATTGACTCCGGGACGTACTGTTTTACGGTTATGCCATTTGGTTTTAAAAGTGTCAGAGTAATCTATAAAATAATGGTAAATAAGGACTTCAAGTACCTAGTTGGGAATGTTATTGAACTTTACGTGGATGACGTGGTTATCAAGAGTACAGCCAACACCCAAGTGACCGATTTACAAAAAGTGTTTGATGTCGCTCGATGAAATAGATTGAAATTCAATCCCGAGAAGTGTGTCTTTAGTTTAGCGGGTAGAAAATTCTTGGGTTTTATGATAACACGGAGAGACATTGAAGCAAACCCATATAAGATTCGAAATATTCTAGAAATGAAAAGCCCTGAAAGTAGGAAGGGAGTCCGAAGGCTATCATGACGGGTAGCAGCATTAAATCGTTTCATAAGTCAAACAGCAGATAAGTGCTACCACTTCTTCAAGGTAATTGGGGGCTTTACCATCTTTGAATGAACCAAGGAGTGTGAGGAGTCTCTTGAATCCTTGAAGCAGTCACTATAGCAGCTACCGATCTTGACTAAGTCGGGCGTAAGAGATATGCTATGTTTATACTTGGTAGTATCAAAGCATGCGGTCAGTGCGGTGCAAGTGAAGGAATGTTCAAAGGTGGAAAAATCAGTTTACTATGTCTGCCAAGTGTTGAGAGGCGCGAAAACACGGTATAGCCTTGCATAGCAACTGGTATTTAAGTTGATTGTGGAAATAGTAAGTTAAGCATGTACTTCCAGTCTCACATAATACAATTCATGACAGATGAGCCTGTCAAGCAGATTTTGCATCGACCTGAAGGAGGATGTTAATGTGGGTAATCGAGTTAAGCAAATTGACATCGAGTTTAAGCTAAGGACAGCTATCAAGGCGCAAACTTTAGTCGACTTTATCACTGAGCTTACAAACTCGCCTAATCATCCCACACGATAGGAAGCAGGATGGAAAATCTTTATGAACGGGTCCTCACATAATGAAGGATTCAGAGCAGGCATCATTATGATATGACTGGAATTAGAAGAGTTGGAGTATTCATTGCGATTCGAGTTCCCAACAACAAATAATGATGTTGAGTATGAGGCATTAATCAGTGCTTGAGCTTGGCAACCAGACTTGGGTGACCTCAGTAAAAATTTGTAGTGACTCTCAGTTGATAGTTGACAAGTAACAGGGGAATTTGAAGCAAGAGACCGGAAAATTGCAGTTTATTTGATGAAAGTTCGGGACATGCAAAATGGATTTACAAGTTTCAAGATAACCAATGTTCCCTGCAGAGATAATGAACGAGCTGACGCTTTGTGTAAGCTTGTATTCGCAAACTCGAAAAATCTATCTAGAACGGAAAAGTACAAGTCCTGCGACAGCCGAGCATTCTGTACATAGTTGACATAGCGAACATGGAACATAAGAAAAGTTGGATGGACCCATTAATCGATTACCTTGTGGAAGATAAACTGCCAAAGGGTGTATCTGAGGTAAGAAGGCTGAATATTCGAGCAGCCTTATTCACAATTATCGATGGACAACTCTACAAACGAGGATTTACCATGCCGTACTTAATGTGCTTGTGCCCCGACTGAGGCACATGAAGTGTTATTTGAGATACATGCGGGAATTTGTGGCAATCATCAAGGGCAACTACCCTCTCATTCAAAGCTCTACGATAATGGTACTATTGGCCTACGATGAAGGAGGATACCACAGAGTTGGTGAAAAAGTGTGATACATGTCAGCGTCATGGAAATTTGATTCATATTCCAGCCGAGCAACAATCAACCATTTTCAGGGTATGCCATTTCATTCAATAGGGGATGGATATTTTAGGGGCCTTACCTGTGGCTAAAGGGCAGAGAAAGTTCTTGCTAGTAGCTATTAATTATTTTACCAAATGGGTCGAGGAGAAATCTTTGGCCACAATCACGACGACTAAAGTACAGAGTTTAATTTGGAAGAATATTATATGCAAGTTTGGCATTCCAAAAGTCCTCATTACCGACAACGGCAGATAGTTCGGCAATCACAACTTCAAGACCTTCTGTGAAAATTATCACATAGATCACAGGCTCACCTATGTTGCTCTCTAATGGGCAAGCGGAAGTAACAAACCGAGCGATATTACAGGATTTAAAGATAAGATTGGAAAAGGAAAAGGGGTTTTGGGCAAACAAATTACCTAATGTGTTGTGGGCATATCACACGACCTCGACAGAACCAATGGGGGAAACACCTTTCAAGTTATCTTTTTGAATGGACGTAGTTGTCCCCATGGAAATCCTAGGTCAAATTGGCAGGATGAAAGTCAAGCAGCTCAACATCGTGGCTACCAGCACAGAACTTGACCTACTTAAAGGGGTGAGAGAGAAAGCATGTATGAGGATGGCGGCTTACAAGCAAAGGGCCGCCGAATAATTTAATCGAAGGGTAAGAATAAGAGTTTTTTAGCCAAGAGATCTCGTATTAAGGGAGCCAGCAGCAGCTAGGCACCCTCCATCCAAACTCGAGTCAAATTGGGAAGGACCATACGAGGTGATTCCCAGCCTTGGAAAAGGGGCTTATAGCCTAAAGGATTTGAAATGAAAATCACTAGACATGTCTTGGAATACCGAGCATCTCAAGAAGTACTATCAATAGATTAGTAAGAAGGGATATCAAATCATATGATGTCCTTTGTAAATATAGTCATTATGGTGTTTTATTAGTTTTCCTAATGTAATGTTTAATGTTTCTTGTAAATATAGTCGCTAGAGTGTTTTATTAGTTTTTGTAATGTAATGCTTGCAACGGGTACACTCTATTGTAATTATTTAATGAGAGGCTTAGGTGGCGGCAGATGATGAGGGTACTAGGGAAAGACCAGCTTGCTACGGGCACACTCTATTATAATCATTTTCAACCTTACGTACATTGCCGTTTATTTCTAACATTGAAACCACCACCAATAGTAATACACTACCGTCACCATTACTTGTAACATTCATTAATATACTACCGCTGCCGCCGCCCGCACAACTGCCACCCTCGTACCAAACCATGTTACACTTACTACCACAATTTGCACTATCATGCTACCATTACCATCACATGCATCTAACTTCAACACTACCACCATCCCTAACACGCCACAACAATGGCGGAACCCCAATACTCCTTTGAACAAAATAAAAGTCAGACAAAAATCGCACCACAACAAAGAAAAGCATCCCATATTAAATTTGCTATCAGACCTGAAATTGCTATAGTAATTGAGGGTTCGATGCCTATGATGCTAGAACAATCGGGTGGTGGAAGTTGTAGGTGATAGTGGTGCGGAAATGAAGAATTGGATGTGGTAGGAGAGGGTGGTTATTGGTTGTATGTGTATGCACTGGTTGCGGTCGAGAGTCGATGGCGACGGTTGATGATTCGACAAATGTAGTGAGGGTTGTAGGTATTGTTTGTTAAGGGATACTATTATATCAACTAATAATCGAAATATAGATCAATATATAAGAACTTGTGTTATTCCTCTAATAAGATTGATTTTTTAAGATGGAACTCAAATTCTTAATATGTTATCATAGTCAATTAACCTCCAACTAGAAATTTGATCTGATTAATACTCAAAAAGATGGGTACACGAATTTCAAGATTTATCTACTCAAATGAGCGGACATCTTGTAGAAACGTGTTAAGGGATAAATCCTTTATCGATTAAATATCGAAATATAGACCAATATATAAGAGTTTGATTACTCATCTTAATAAGATTGATATTTTAAAATGGGTTCAAGTGAAATGTGCTTTTAGTTAGGTAAAATAGTATTTAATGAATAAAATAGAAAGTAAATATGGAATATCATCAAAACTGAAAAGGGTGAATGGCATAATTTTCACAAAATGGTTTCCAAAACATTCAATAAAAGCCCAAATCGTTTTTAAAATTGTAATACATCATATATTAAAAGGATACAAATCTCGTAAAATCAGTTATTAACTGATCTTCCAACTTAATTTATAAATGTACAGAAAAGTCTTGTCCTACACTATTAACGTACGAAAAGTTGGATCCTAACCTATTATAATTCATTGTAATTGTCAAGTAAACCAAGTATAATATTATAAATCATAATCGCGTTTATCTCGATGTTAATCACCCAAAAAGTTCTTATCAATCTCATCTCATGCATAAGAATTAAGATGACATATACCCTGATCGAATAGATAATATGTAAAAGAAATAGAGTTAATAATATCTATCCAATGTATATTTAAATTTCAACCAAGGTCTATACATCCATATATAGCTCCTTTTTTTTCCCAATAATCACAATCTTAAGAGAACAGAACAACAAAAATATATCAAAATTCATCAAGGATTGAGAACATCTTAAGAATGCTTAGAAGTTTCTCATCACAATGACCAAGGTGGCAAGAAGAGTCTCTTTGTTAATATGAGCAATAAACCAATGACAGACTCAACAATTTTGAGTGTAAAACATAATCTATACTTGACCGTAATCAAAAAGTCGAGTTCGCCTTTCTTTGGTATATCGAAAACAAAGGTTTAGCATAAATGTTAAAACTGAACCTGTTAAAGAAGTACAAGTGTAATATCAATCATTCTTCATTATCCTCTTTCTCATGAGTGGTATCTCTATTGACCCCAGAAGCAAGCTCAGCTTCAAATGAGATAGATGGCAACCTCTCGTATACTTTGGAACCCAGCGGTAGAAATTTAGCTCGGCCCAACATAAGAGTTTGACTGAGCTTATCAGAGCCCCACCTCTGCTGAGCATAAACAACAAATGCTAGAAGAACTGACATTATTGGTATAGCAATGTCTCCAAACTTGGAGTAGAAATCCAAACGAGGGTTTGCAAACTCATACTCTTGTGAGAAGTAAGGGTTAGAGAAGGGAGACCTCATATAATCGTATATGTGAGGAAGAAGTCTAACTGATGTTATCCCGATATAAAATAATTTCGTGAGTGGTTTACACTGGATCCGCCACGCTAAGTTACCAATTATTTGAGGGAGGAGAAAAAAGTCTTGAACAAGACCCATATACTCTTCCAGTACAACTTCCCATTCTCGTATAGTATGAGTGTATCCAGTGGAATCGATGAAACGGTCAGTCTGAAGAGGCTTATGACTTGTGTTCACATAATGGAGAATGAGAACAAGGATAAATCCAATGAAGTAAATGATCAAGGTAGTGAGAACTACTCGCTTGTCGCTTGGAACACGGTGAGGCTCAAGAGGGGTTCGTGTTAGCAATCTGATGCGAGACTTCCACACCTTCTGACAAAGCCTCAAAGTTAACGAAAATGCAACCAACACAAGAACCTTCACTGCATAGTCCACCACACGAATCGCCCGACTGTTCTGGAGGTCATATGATTGGCTTTCATAAATTTCCGCATCCGCTTTTTTGAACAGAGCTTCTGCACCAGTAATCAGAGGAAGGCTGTATCCAATTGCTTGTACTCCAAGCATCACAAAAGATATATAAGGAACATGGTCCACATTATCTCGGACGTACAAAAGTTGGCTGAAAATGAAAGAAATTGCCATGGAAAGTGTCAAGATGCAGAGAATCCCTTCCACACCTCTGCGAGAAAGAATGTCTTCACGTTGCTTCCTATACATAATGGGGAATGTTTGGAGCTTTAACGGAGTGAAATAGAGTGGATCATCTTCATTCCGTTGGCTGGATATGGAAATTCTTGCTGTTGGATTGACTAACCAACGGGCTGTAGTCGGAGGATATGAAATCACC
The DNA here is from genome assembly GCA_903798235.1 of Fraxinus ornus. Classification (NCBI taxonomy): domain Eukaryota; kingdom Viridiplantae; phylum Streptophyta; class Magnoliopsida; order Lamiales; family Oleaceae; genus Fraxinus; species Fraxinus ornus. The sequence continues at coordinate 6,397 of CAIGRF010253362.1, forward strand.
AGTTCAATTAAACAATCCAACCCAGCTTCAAGGTCCATACTTTCATATAGGATTTTCCATGAGGCTCGAACATCTCTGCAACCAATAAGATACATCTTTCCAACACGAGAATCGTAAATCCCCTCTACAAAAAGTGCAGAGATATTGCTGTCTTTTTCTGCAAGATTAAGTTGAGCAGATACATTCAGAAGGAGCTGTTTTTCTGTATATTCAGCTGTATCTGGCTGAAAATTTTCATTTTGAAAGGATGAGCCATTTTCAGAAGACCAGTAGCGCCCAAACAAAGGGCCAATTGACAAAATTTCCATTTCCACGTAAGTCTTCAGGAGAACAGAATTAGGATATGGATCTGGAACTGCAGATATGTGAAGAGTGAGGTCTTCAGAGAGAAGTGAAAGACTAGAAATATACTGCTCCATGTAATCTACTTTGGGGAATTTCAACAATGATTTCTTGATTACAGTCCCAATGCTAAAGGGCTCGTTTTTCTCAAGGACTAGACCAGCAGCATCAATTTTTGAGTACTTGTAGAATGGATGAGAAGCAGTGTACTGATCCCACAATTCTGAAGGACGGACTGGCTTTTCGAACACTAAAGGGAAATATGATCTGGTACTGCCTTCTAAGCTAGAAAAAGTACCCATAAGTATGCTCCGCTGTTTTATTGAAAATGAGAGAGGGACGTATAAGCAGATGCGAGAACTACAGCCAATGCCATCTGCAGCCACAATCCCAGAGCAACCAACCATGCAAAGCTGTCCACTGGAAGGTTTCCAAATTCCCTCAGCAGAAAGAGTCATGTTATTAAGCCCAGTCCTCTGTGCAACAGTGAATTGATTCTCAGAAGGAAGAACAACTCTAAATACTGAAGACACCCTTGTAAAATCAGCATTGTCCTGTAATGTTGTTTTCTCACAGCGGACATCCTGAAGAACAAGCTTGACATTTTTGAAGCTACCGTCTGTGGCATTAATCTCCTTATTCGATGCAAATGGACCCAACATACTGCAAAATTCATCTGTGCCATTGCACTTCCAGTTTGGCACAATAGTTAATGCTTCTTGGCGAGTAAATCTCTCAAGTATTACACAAAAATCAAGTCCTTTATATATATCTATTTCACCATTCATCGAGGTATCTTTGAATGGATATGGATCACAAGCTTTTGACACAACATTTTCAGAGCCAAATTCATAGTTTACAGAAGTGCCCAACCAAGAAGACATATGAACTTCATCAAAGTACTTTAGGTTTGACTTGGGATTCAAACTTTTCATGCTTCCCCGGATAGCTCTGCTCATCAAGGTTAATGTCCTAGGATAACGAAGCACCAGCAAAATCTGATCATCTTGTGTGAGAAGCGGCTGATTAGTATAACCAGATTCTTTCAACCACCCCCACGGATTAGCTGAATCAGGCTGACGAGAAGGCAACACCGTACTCCCCACTAAACACATCACTCTCTCTCCATGATTCTTCTCCCATTCAGCATAAATTCCTTGGAATTTAACAGAGAGCTGGGAATGACCTGGCCATATATCGAATCGAGGACTTCTCTCATAAGGTTTTTCTACAAATGAACCCTCAAGGGTTATGCCCATTTGCAAAAACCCACTAACGAAAATGGATTTCCTAGACTGATGACTACGACTAACATCAGTAACCCAAAAGGAAACCAAATTTAATGGTGATTGGAGATTCGTTGAGCCCATAGAAAGATCTCTATCATCAAATGGCATCAATGGAGCCCCCTCGACATTCAACTCTTGCCACCAATCTCCATTCAAAAAAGATAGCTCCTCTGTAATGGTATACAGCCTACTATCATCAGGTTTCAGGTTAGAAGCAGATTCCAAAACAAAGGCACATTTTTTATTCACCTCATCAATTCTATCATACTTGTAGCTCACCGTATGCTTATTCCTAAGTCTAGAATCGGAACCAATACTAAGTGACATAAATACCAGAAAAATGAACATAAATACATTAATACATGACATGATTTCGAAGATTACTCAATTGCCCAGTTACTAAAATCAAATCAAGAACACCCCAGATATGATGTTGACTATTGGGAAGGTAAATTTGCAATTTGTAATCCTTACCTCCCGAGATTTGGCTTTTTCAAGTACTCTTGTAAAATGTAAAGAGTTCAAGAACTCTATGAAGTTGAACTTCTGTGAAGATTGAGTAGATCTTTATGAGCGTAAAGAGAATGGAAGTGTTTGGACAGGAGAAGGAAGAGTGAAACTGAAGTCAAGAAAAAATGATCCAATGGTGATAATGAGAGCGATCGTCAACCAAATTATTTAATGATGTTTCTTTATAAAATGCCATTAGTAGATTACATGTATTATGTATACGTTAAAGATTGACATTTTAGCCCAGTTTGATGAAAATTAAAATCAAAATTTTAATTCAATTTTAATGTCATCTAGGCAACCCTTCAATAGGGGTCAAACATGTGGCCATTATGTCAAACATTATATAAATCATTATGTACATCTAAAATTATTCATAGCAGGATTGTATTTCTTCTCTTCATTTAGTCCAGTTGTATTTTTTTTTTTTTATTTATTTATTTTTTTTTTGAAGTTTTTTGTTTGAATAACTTAGGGGACGTTCTTTTTGTGTTTGAGTTTTGTGTTTTGAGTTTTGAATTCATTTTGTGTTTTGTGTTTTGAAGTTTCTGAAAATGCGTTCTTTTTGTTATTTTGAAAAACTGTTTCTCAAAACATGAAAATGGAAAACGCGTTTACTTTGAAATTTTGAAAATATATTTTTTATAATATTTTATTTTGAACAAAACAAAATGCATATGTTATCTTCATCACATTCTTCATACAAAGATAACAAATTTTCCAAACTATTTGATTTCAGACAAGAAAACCATTTTTCACTCTTATGTGCAACTTAAATTAAAAAAATGGTAACATAACAAGCAGAACAGAATATTTTACAAATAAGTAATGACCACTACAATGAATTCAACGAATTAAAAGAGGAATAAATATGAAGCATTTGATCATTTGTACAAGTAAATCAACGTTAGATATCTACTTTGACCCATTGAACATCAGCAACCATGACCCACAGCTATTATTGTACAAGGGCAAATTCAACATTTTATGTGAGCTTAACATAAAATTTGGATTGAAACCATCACAGAGAACAGAAAAGGTTCAAGTATAGTAATGCAAAGAAACAAATATTGGAGGATAGTGCTTACAACAGATTTGGGCACAAATTACAGTTTTCTTAAAAAAAAACTTCACAAGTAAAACTAATAATGTTTATCCATGCAGAGTCTTCAAGCCACTAACGGCATTCAAATGACAACTTTCCTATAGGTAAAAGGTAATTTTAAATATCAAATCCAGAACACAATTGAGATAACCTAAAACCTCCAAAACAAATTCACTATATAAGATGCAACATATCATACACAGCTTAACTCAAGCAGTGTTATGGCAAACAAAAAATTAGTTCACAAATATAATAACACCACCACTAAATGTCACATTTGCATTCCAAAACACAATTACCAATTTCATTACAGCACACACCACCAGCATCCAGCCAAGTTCTTCTCCAAAACCACCATTGAGATCTACTAGAGTTTAGTAAGCATCTACTACCTATTTAACACTTAAATGAAGTTAACAGTTGAACACAACAACCATTTACCAACACCAAACCTAAGCAATAGAATCTAGTCAATCTAAGCCCTTTCACCCCTAATCCTACGAGCCAGCTGGATGTCCTTAGGCATGATAGTAACACGATTGGCATGAATAACACACAGGTTGGTGTCCTCAAATAGACCAACAAGGTAAGCCTCTGCAGCCTCTTGAAGTGCTAAAACAGCATGACTCTGGAAACACATATCAGTCTGCAACCACAAAACAAATAATCAATAAAAAATGAGCTTAATGTCAAGTGAAAAAGCAGCTTCCTAATCAACAATCACATGCATATCATCTATATTTCAGAAGCATCACACATTAAAATGTCTTTCAGTTTCATTCACTTTCATATTAGGAATGAGTTTGATCTCACCACACTCCCAAAATTTCTCAATCCCTATAAAAGTAGATTAGAACCATATCACTACTCGTATTCAGCTCCCATAGTTTGATTATTCTAGAATATTGCTTCCATTCTAACTATAACATAGAAAGAACCCGAATAACTTCCCAACATCTATTAGCTTCATTTGGTTCAGTAAAAAATGTATTAACAGTACTTTGTAATTTCATCCCAGAGCTTGTAAAAACTGGCATTGTGAGGGTCGTGAACATTGTGGCAGAGCTCATGGAGCATTGTATTAAATGGGTAAAAATAAAATTGATTATCTCTGTTTGGTCTCCTAAGCCTTAATTTTACATGTATACCTTTTCCTACATTCAGAGCCCGGAGAGCCGAGTTTTTTGGTTGTCACAATCCATATTAGTTGTAAAAATGATCAAACAAATCAACAACCAAAATACATACCTATCTAATCAATGTTTAAGCAAAATCACATTTTCGAGGAGAAAACCCAATTTCCTTATTTCATTTCCTAAGGCGTTCCAGGATTCAAAAGGGAATCCATAGAGATCAAAAAGGTCTACACATATAATAAATAAGTTATTACCAGAACTCGGAGAGAACTTTGACTCTTCAATTGTGTTCACGCATAATGGGTTGAATCTATTTGGCGACTCTCTCCAGAATCTTTCGAGCTTCTTCTTCATTCAGCTTTCGTTTTGGGGCCTTGATTTCCCATATCTTATTTATACCCCAAATCCATCGTTTCCAATCGGTTAACATTTAGGCTACGTTTGTTTCCCATTGTTTCTTAAAGGAAATTCTACCGATGGATAGAATGGGTACCTCGAGACTGGATTTGGGAAGACGGCGAGGCAGATTAGAGAAGAAGAACCCATTGAGGAAGAAGAAGGCGAAAATTGATGGAAGGAGGCTGATCGGTAGCTCAGCTCAAGAGAAGAAGAATTTTGGGGAATGGAAAATGAGCGTTTTCCGCGTTTGGTTCGGTGAGCGTGTTTTGGGAAGAGAACTCTCAAAACACTCAAAACGGCTAAATAGTCATTTTGTGTTTTCTATATAATTTTTTTTTTTTTTTTTCAAAAATTCATTTTCGAAAACGAGAAAGAGAACGTATTTTCACTGTTTTGAAAAATCGAAAACAGAAAACGGTCCTAAAACAACAAAGAGAACAGGCCCTTAGGGTCTGTTCTTTTTACAGTTTTCAAGTCGTTTTTTGTTTTCGATTTTCCAAAACAGCGAAAATGCGTTCTCTTTTCTATTTTCAAAAACATGTTTTTGAAAATGAAAAAAAAAATTTACATTGAAAATTGAAAACGTCTAAAACCACGTTTTGATTATTTTGAAGCCAAAACACGCTAATTTTTAGAAAACACGGAAAATGACTTCTCTCTCTCTCTCTCTCTCTCTCGTGGCTTCCTCTGGTTTTCCTCTTCAGATCTCACAGACCCAAAATCCAAAATTTCTTTCAGCTCGTGTTGCCAAATCTACGGGTTTTCTACTTGCTCTTTCAATCAGGTTTCCCTACTCTCATTATCCCTCTTATTAATCAATCTGCTATTTTTTTACACAATAATTTTCAAAAATAGGAAAACCCAGCAGAGATTTCTTGAACCTAGGGTGTAGTCAAGTGAAGTTTCTGCACCGATTTTCTGGTCAATGGCATTTTTGTGAAGAAGAGAGGGCTATTGATGAGTGATTGGGGGTGGTTAAGTGTTGCTGTTTGGATTCGGTTGTTCCAATTCGGATGGCTACAGGATCGGGTAATAATGTGGAGAAGTGTGAGAAATTGAGAAGCCATACATGGTTTTTCTCATGTCCATTTATATGGTACATACTAAGCTAAGAAAATTTAAAATCAACATAAATCATAGTTTAATCAATTTTATTTAGAGATAATAGCAAAGAAAATCTAAATTTTGATAGTCATTTGTAGTATCTTATCCTAATTACCACGGCCACCCGCCATGGCACTGATACAATAAGAACCTCATTTAATTTCTCATACAGGAAGGCAATAGAGTATTTCCTATTGTGCTCAGCAGAAATCAAGCCTACTAAAGAAATAAACACGAGGGAAGGGAGATTGTGGAAAGCTTTTGACACTGTAATGAATTATGTTACTGTATGTGTAACTTATTATTATTATTATTATTATTATACAGTCCCAGGGTCATCTTCTGTTTTTCTTGATATATGTTAATTTAATGACCTGATCATGTCAATTTTAAATATAGGATTTGAAAAAGAAAGAGAGAGAGAGAGCTGCAAACGAAGGAAGCTCAATTGAAAAGGAGGGAATATGTATTTACTCTATGAAAATCCTAAACTTCTGGACATGAATTTCCAATCACTAGATCTGCTTAATATTGTGTCCCTTTTTTAAGAAAGAAATGACTCATCATCAATTGTTTGAAATGATCATGTTCTTAATCTCCATAATTGATAGTGCCATCTTTACTTGTAGCCATCAACTAATGGTTAAATCATGAAAGTGATTATGGAATGCAAAACCCTCACCTAATTGCCTTTTGGTATGGTCAATTCAAGATCATAGCTCTCCTTCTATCTTTTTGAGGATATATTATTTAAATATTTAAATTTTGAACTACTAACGTTTGAAGATATGGCAAGCTCATATTACTTTCTCTAATGTTGCACTGGCATATGTTTTCTAGTAACTAATGCTAGTGAGATGTGTAACCTAGAAGGTATGCCCTCTTTTGAGCTGTTTTCGTACAAAGCAATATTTATGTGTCATGTCACCAAAATAATAGCGTGGATGAAAAAAAAGATAGTTGTTTTTGTTGGGAGCATGTTGATTGCAAGCCATTAAATTGAACTTCATCTTTGAGCACATTGTAATGTCAAATTATTACCATAAAACATCCGTAAGATTTGTACTCATATGCACAGATTCATAAAGTTGCGCATATGTCGATAGATAACTGTTACGGATTCTGAAGGGAACAAAAAACTAGGAACTTCTGCTGGAAAATTAGTAACAAAAGGAGGTAAAGTCTCTCAATACTCTGCTAAAGCAGCTGCAGAAGACATTGGGCGTAAAGTAAGGGAGATGAAATCAAAGTCTGTTGTGATGAAAGTGAATGGATTTACTTATTTAAAAAAAAGAAGCAAGTCGTTCTAAGCTTTAGAGAGGACTATACTCATTCACGAGGTGATCTGAATCCAGTTGTATGCATCGAGGACACGACTTGGAAGCCACATAATGGTTGTCGTCTCCGAAAGAAACGTCACGTGTGGTTATTGCAATTTTACGATCTCATACATGTGGTGCTTGAAAGCCCAAGATAGGCTAACCAAGAGGGGTGTGAATTGGTTATTAAAATGTTTTTCATTAACTACTCAAGATTAGAGTCGGTCCTAGGGCGAGAGGCGGATGACGCCCGCGCCTCAGGCCTAAAACTGGAGTGGGCCTCATTTTTTACCCCAGTTTTTTTCCCTTTGGTTTGGCCCAAAACCAGAGGGCCTTAATTTGGCCCAATATATACACACGCATGCGCGCGCGCGCACACACATACACACACACGAATGGCTCATTGGCTTAGTATCTCCTTCAGTTTCTACAATACTACCCCAGGTCCACAAACATCGCGCTGACGCCGTCTCTCGTCTCTGGTCTCATCTCTCCACTTTTGTTCCATTTGTTTTCCTCCTTTTCTTTCCTTCCCTTCGAACTTCGAAGGCTTTACTCTTTCAGAACCCTAACTGCACGGTCCGAGCCGTCCGTTCGCTCTTCGAGGTCGATCGTTGACTGATTCAATTTCTAAACAGGTCGAAGTTTGAACCTATTCTGATTTCTGACTTTCTGAGCAAGTAATTTTCTTTATAACGTTTCTTTTGTTCAATTTCCTTTTCATATAGTGATTTCAGATTTGAAGCTTGATGGATTTTGTTTAGAAATTGATTTTGTTTATAATGATTAGTGAGTACTTCTTGGCATCTTGCTAATGTTTTCGGTTTTCACCTAAAAAGAGTTGACTATAAAGGAGTATCTTCCGATTTCTAGACTTTCAGTTGGCTATGAAATTCCGTTTTACATTTTCAATTTATAGACAGTTAATTTACTTGAGATATATTTTGATCTACTTCAAGATTTCAATGTGAGTTTGGATTCTTAATGATATTGAATATATTGAAAATGTTTGAAGCATTGTTGGCTTATATAATTGTGGCATGGTTGGCTTATATGAATGGTTATTATAGCCTGTAAGATCAATTGCACAGGCGCACGTAGAAACTGTATTGAAAGCTTTAATTGTGAGATGATTGAGATATTTTGTAATTGTTTTTTAGGCTAATCATTGGGCATTAGATATAGACTCGTACATCATGCCTCCTAAATATGAGTTTGGAGCTCTAAAGAGAAAAATGAAATTAAATGAAATTTTGTTGACTCAAAGTCAAGTAAGCGATACGGACAAATACTTTAAACAACACTGTGAATGAGTTGAATGAGGATGAGGTAGTGATTCTACCTGTCTGTATTAATGAAGTAGATGATAAGGGCAAAGAGGTGATGAAACCTAATTGTGTTAATGAAGTATGTGATAAGGAAAAAGAAATGATGAAACATAGCCGTGTTAATGAAGTGGATGATAAGGAAGAAGAGAGTTGATTTTCTACTATTCAGTTTTAAGTTAGCAATATATTGCATAATATACTGTTGGATTTTGCACTTACGTTGATTCTGGGGAGGCCCAATTTTCGGAGTTCGCCTCNNTTTTTTTTTTTTTTTTTTGTAAATTCAACTAAAAGTATATTTTTAGTAGATTTTTATGAAAGTTGTTGAAAATATATAATTTAAATATTTGATAAAAAAAATATGAATTTCATAAAATAAGCGGTTGATAATGAATCTAAAAAAGTTAATTTTAAAAATCGGATCAAACAAGGCTAAGCCTACGCTTGAGCTCTATTTTTCCCAAAACTAAAGGGTTGTTCTCTTTGTTGTTTTCATGACGTTTTTCAATTTTTTTTATTTTTTAAAATAGTGAAAACACATTCTCTATCTTATTTTCGAAAATGAATTTTGGAAAAAAAAAAATTGTACTAAAAACTCAAAGAGCCGTGTTGCTCTACCAGATCTGGTAAAGGTCTGGTAGAGCAGCTGTGAGGAGTGGGGGGTGGGTTTTTTACATTTTGGGGAGGGTGGTTTATGAGGTGGGTCCCGAGGACCCACCTCATGTGAGGCAAAGGCCTCCTCTACCAGGCCTGGTAGAGGAGGTTTTCCCAAACTCAAAACGCCAAAAAGACGTTTTGAGAATTTTCAAGCTAAAACACGAAAATGAATCAAAACACTGAAACACACCCAAATTAAAAAATAACCTTACTGCACGTGAGCTTATCTATCACATATCTTCTCTCCCGTAAGATTCATTCCAGAGCAGTTGTTCTCTAGGGTTTGCTCTGTCTTCCCATTCCTTTATTGTGGCAAATTGAAGAATCAAAGGCTCAATCGAAGGCTCATCCTCATCTCCTATTTTCTGCGCAATACTATCTTCAAATCTAGGTATTTCTTTGGTGCTATTTTCTGTGATTTGGATTTTTTTTCTTTGGTGTTTTGAATCATTCAAGAGTATAATGGGATTATTTTGCTAAATCTGTAAGAATAATAAAATGTTTTGTTAAAAGAAGGCTGCTGTAAATTGGTATTAAAATTCACTTGATCAAACCCTTGTGGGCAGCGGATTATTTGAGGCTGCTGTAGGTATGTAGACTTGATCCATTTGGACAGTTGGGATCAGATTAGAGTTTGAATTCATTGAGTTCAAACTATTTGTTGATAATTTGATCCAAGGACACTTTTGGTTTTTAGTTATAATGAAGTTCTTTATTGAAGGTTCTTTATTGAATTGCCTCTATTGTGCCTTCCAATTAAGATCTGTCTCCATAACATTGATATGATCAGAATTAGTACATGGTTATTTATGATCACCATTCTTAGTTTAAGTTTGATAGAATTTGTGGTATTGACTATAATTAAATACATTGATATGTCTTCAAATCGCCTACGTGAGGACTTATATATTTCTTAATAATTTGATTTATATTCAATATAGATCATGGGTGATCACAGAGTTAAGAATAAGGAACAAATGTCATGGTCGGATGAGAATGAACATGCTTTTATCGAATTTTTTTACGAAAAAATGAAATCAAACGCATTGTAATGTTCTACATTCACGAAAGACAAATGGGGCGGGATCAATGAAACCGTGATAGTTTCAACAAAAATGGATTACGACATGATATTATGAGTACCGATGATTCCATTTATGAAGATTCAAATGTTGATGATTTGTTATTTATGGATGATTTTGACGCAAATCTTAGAGATTTAATAATACTTAATTGCTTTGTTGTCAGCAAAGGAAGTACCATCGGCAAGAGACCTTGTAAAACATAATTGCTTACGAGAAAAATGTACATGCTAGAAATTATGAATAGACATCCGAACATGTGCTATCATAATTTTCATATGCAGAAACATGTTTTCATGAATTTTTGTGATATTTTGAAAGAGAAATGGTTGTTGAAAGCTGGAAAAAAGTGAGCGTTGGAGAGGATGTTACTATGTTTCTGATGATTATAGGGCACACTACACGATACAATATTATTGGAGATAGGTTTCAGCATTCCAACAACACGATAAACAAATGATTTAAACGAGTTGTAATGATTGTTTGTTCATTTAGCACTGAGATAATTTGTCCGACGAATCAAGACATAGTGCATGAGAGGATTTTGAGCAAATATCCTTCCTTTAAGGATTGTATAAGCGCAATAGATGAAACACATGTTACAGCTTGGACATCTGCATTGAGACAAACATCTTTTTGTGGAAGGAAAATTAATGTAACACAAAATGTGATGTTGACATGTGATTTTGATATGAAATTCACATTTGTGTATTCGGCTATGAAGATACTGCTAAAGATTCACGAGTATTCGTTGACGTAATCACAAGAAGCTCGAACAACTTTCCAATGTCACGGGAAGGTATATTCTTATACTTCAAATAATTATTGCGAATATATTTATAGTGTCACACTATGTAAGTCTTTTTTTTCTTATTTTGCAGATCAATTTTACCTTGTTGATTATGGCTATCCAAACATACCTGAATTTCTTACCCCTTATCGAGATCAAAGATATCATCAGCGTGACTTGTTGGACAGGGAAGAATATGTGAGAATGAAGAATTATTCAACTATAGACACTCCTCGTGCCGTAACATTATCAAATGTTGCATTGGAGTTTTAAAGACAAGATTTCCTATTTTGAAATTGATTACCGATTATCCACTTAGTAGGCAAAGACAAATTCCTACTGCATGTTGCGCAACAAACAACTTTATTCGTCAGGAGCACGCTTTAGATACATTGTTCGCTGAGTATTTAGAGTAGAAGGTGTTTCAAAATATACAGAGTCAAGTCAAGATAAAAAAAAAGTCATACATTTTGATGTTAGTCAAACAGCTCAAATGAGACAAGTTAGGGATCAAATTGCTACACAAATGTGGAATGACTACTTAAGACGTCGTACATGATTCAATGGATTTATTTTATATTTTGTTTAGTTCTGCTTGTTTTTTCATAACATGTAAACTTCTAATCGTATCTATTGAACTATTTTGCCAAATTTAATTTAGGTTGTGTTTTTTATATCTGGAAAAAAATATTTCAAGATTCACCAACTTCAAAATTTATATGTTATTTAATACTATATTAACATTAAATTATTAAAATTGATTGAATAATCAGATTTTTTGAACAAAATATTATAAAAAAATATTCTCAAAATTTCAAACTAAAAGCGTTTTCTATTTTTATGTTTTGAGAAACAGTTTTTCAGAATGATAAAAAGAACGCATTTTCAGCAATTTCAAAACAGACTCTCAAAACACAAAATACAAAATGAATTCAAAACTCAAAACTCAAAATTGAAACACGAAGAAAACAACCCCTTACTTTTTATTGTTTGCATATATGGAGTCCCATATATCAAAGAGTTAAGATAGAGCATTGAGAAAATAAAAGTGTCCAGCATTGCAAAATCTCCAAACCATCCTCAATTTTTAGATTTTAAATTATTTTAAGTTTAAATCATATTTAAAGACAAGTAAATTGAGTGATGAATATGAATATTTTAATTCTCGTCCAATCTTGTCTAATTATCATGGCTACCTAGGGGCGTAGAAAGGGAACATGTTTGGGCTTCCCAATCCCAATTAATTTATTAAGGGAAACAATTATGAAATTTCGGTTTTTTTCCTTATGAATTTTTTTAATATGTGTGTGTACATATATTATCTCCTTGGCTCCATCCTTGTGCCTACTTAAATGTACAAATACAAAATGTCGTAAATATTTTTATAAATATATAACATTTTCCTCTTTCCACTATTTTTTTGTAACAAATGTGTCACTTAAAAATCACACGATTTTGATGTTCAAAAAATATTACAACCCATAACAACCAAAAGGCATCAAGATCTCATAAGTCGAAGGCTCACACAATTGTACTCGTCTATTTCATTGTATAGGCTCCAAACAACTCACAAACCTTCACTCTTAGACATGTTGGAGTTACTTCTATGGACCAGAAGAACTCAAAGTCTCTATCTCACAAATAAATTAGAATATCATCCAATCAGAAGTTGCAGATGAACAAGATAAACAAAACCTTACGTAAAGCTCTAGAAGATGGCACATACATAAACCACTCGCAAAAAATGATAGAATATATTTAGGGTTTCAGCTAAAGGCCCTATTTATACTTACATAGCCAACTCTCGATATAGGATGAAATTTAGTGGTCCAGAGTAACTATAACTTTGTAGTTGAAGGGCAACTAAAGTCGCACTTCTCAAATGTGACATGTCTAATAAGTTATTGGGTCGGGTTGTTGGGCCTTCATTGAAGTTATTGGGCAATTAATTTTTGGCTTGGTCAAGCCCCTTTCATCATTGTCTTGTTGTTGGAATGGATCGGCATCCTAGCCCAATAAATCTCCATATCGATGCCAATGGTCTAAAAAGAAGCTTAACACTACAACTATTCAATTAGCTATTTTAGTGATGACTTACTTGCATTCCCAAATAGCACCAAGAATTAGTACCTAGGAGATTCAAAACTAACTAGTATCAATGTTCAATAATTGCAAACAAGATTTAAATTTTTTTAGAGGTAGTACCTTAATTGTCATATCAGATAGAATGTACTGTGTAGGAAAGATATTTTATATCATTATATGGGGAATTGTTTTAAATCATATAAATATCTTTTTAGTTAACATATACGATTAGGTTTTAATCTATCTATAAAGTCATTTGGTTGCTTCATATAGATAATTTCATCCAAGTCTCCATGCAACAAGACAGTTTTAATGTCCATTTGTTCAAGTTCCATATTATAATGAGCAAATAATGCAAGATCGCTCTAATTGTAGTATATTCAACAAGTGAAAAAATGTCATTTTAATTTATTCTCTCTTGTGTGTAAAACTCTTAACCACAAACCTAGCCATAAATATAAGAGGCTATTGATCAAAACTACCCACTTTTACACTATAAATCTATTTTCAGTCTACAATGGATTTATTTTCAAATATAGGAACTAGTTTCCAAGTCTGATTTTTTGTTAAGGAATTTATTTCTTCTGTCGTAACAGATTGCCAGTTCCTAGATAACTGGCAACTAATTGATTCTCCATAGGACTTAGGCTCTTTAAAAGCTAAATCCTGATAGGACATGACATCAAGAGAAAGATATTCCCTTTATCTAGAAGGTTCCATTATTTCTGTCCTAACTCTATCCCTGACAAGCTGATAATCATTTGGAGTTTCATATTGTCCTTCCTTATCCTCTTGAACACTATCCACTTCTACTTCTGTAGGATCAAGTTCATTTTTAGAGCCTTCCTCCACCTGAATTTAATTATCAGGTCCAAGTATGGACTCAAGCTCCACCTACAACTTAGTTCATGTTATGAAAACAACAACATAATTGACAAGATGAAATAAAACAAACAAACACAAGAGTACCAAGATTTTACATGGAAACCCAAGGTAGAAAAAATCACGGGCAGAGAATGAGTATTTCACTATAATCAATAGTGAATATTGTTTACATAAGATCTCAATGCTATCAATCAAGATCTAAAACTTTCTCAAGGCTCTATAAATATTATGTTATGTTTAAAAGTCGTGGTTGTTGTATATAAATCCTAAACATAGAGTTAAAAACAAAAGTCTTGAGTGCTGAAAATGCGTTAAAATTCTAAATGGGCCTAGTTCGGGCAAAATCGTAGCTCCAGCATCAGACATACGCCAAGCGGGTAGGATCCCTGCTTTGCGTTCTCGAGTGAGAGGTGGACACTTATCTAACGGAAATGCGTTGAAAATTTCTCCATCATCCATAATTTGACCTCTTCAAGACCTCTTCAGCCAAAACTCCAATACCCAATAGAATTTGGGTCACACTTCAACAATTCTCCACCTTAAACCAAATTTTAATGCAAAGAGTTACACCACACTCTTCAGCAAAATACCAAACAATGACTCAACCTCTTCCACACAAACCCAATGGGCTAAAATCAATGACAAATACTAACTAAGTTCAAGCAATACTTAAACTTAGTAATGGAAAAGTGGTTTTGTCATTATATCAACGAGATTCTCCTTGGTATCAAACCTGCTAACTACAATATCACCACGAACAATTACATCTCGTAAAAAGTAATATCTCACATCAATGTGATTTGTCTTCTCATGAAATATTTGATCATTTGTCAAAAAGATAACACTTTAACTATCACAATAAACTATAGAAATCTGCAAGTCTTCTCTGATTTCACTAATCAAACCCTCAACCACATATCCTCCTTACATGCTCCTATAATAGTCATGTATTCTACCTTTGTTGTAGATAATGCTACTATATTTTGTAAAGTGCTTTTTCAACTAATAGAACCTCCAAGGGTGAACACATACCATGTGAGTGATCATTTTATCAAGATCCCCTGCGTAATCTGAATTCACATACCCAATGACTCCATTTGTATTCCTACCAAAATGTAAACAATCATTAGTATAGCCCCTTAAGTATCTGAATATCTACTACATTACTTTTCAATGTTCCTTGCTACGATTTGTCGTATATCTACTAACTGTACTGACTGCAATGCCAAATCTGGATGTGTACAAACCATAGCAAACATAAACGATTCCACTACAATTGAATAAAGAACTCGAGACATGTAATCAATGTCTTCATCAACTGTGTACAAAAGCTGACAATAATTTAAGGTGGACAGTTAAAGGAGTACTGAAAGCCTTTGCATTCTACATATTGAACTTGTAAAGTACCTTCTCAATATATCCCTTCTGATTCAAATACAATTTGCTAGTTTTTCAATTCCTTAAGATTTTCATACCAAAAATCTGTCTTACAGCACCCAAATCTCTCATCTCAAACTCTTTATTGACCTGAGCTTTCACTTTTCTGACCTTAGCTTTATCTTTGGTAACTATCAGTATGTTATCAGTATACAACGGTAGATATGTAACTGATCCATTATCACATTTTTTGAAGTATACACAACTATCATAACTGCTTCTAATGAAATTATGAGTAGTGATAAATGAGTCAAACCTATTATACCATTTTCTCTGTGTCTACTTTAGTCCGTACAAGGACTTCTTCAACAATCATACATAGTTCTCTTTTTCAGTAACTATGAAACCCTCTAGTTGTTGCATGCAGATGTTTTTCTCAAGTTCTCCATGCAAGAATGTTATCTTGACATTCGTCTGCTCAAGTTTTAAGTCATCCTTAGCCACAATCCCAAGCAAAGTTCAAATTGAAATATGCTTTATAACTGATGAGAACACATTTGTGAAGTTAACACTTAAAATCTGGATGTAAACCATTGCTACAAATTTGGCCTTGTATCTGGCCTCTTCGACTCCTGATGTACATTCCTTTCTTTTGAACACCCACTTGCAACGAACAACTTTCTTCTCCTTGGGTAATTTCACCAAGTCCCATGTGTTATTTTTATTAAGTGACTACATCTCCTCCTACATAGCAATCAACCATCTGCTAGAATTACTGCAACTGCCTGCTTCTGTATATGTAGCAGGCTCTTCAGTAGAATCAATACTGTCAGCCACAACCAATGCATAAGCTACCAAGTTCGTCTCGCCATACTTCTATGGAAGTAAAATCTCTTTGTGAGGTCTATCCTTTTGTTATAGAATATTATGGTGCTGCTGGTGACGGAGGTAATTTAGGTAAAGTGTTACTCTTCTTCAACTTTGAACTAGATTGATCTGAAGCCTCCGTTTTCTCTTCTGAACTAATTTCCAACTATACCTGAGTATTTTTTTTTTTGCTCAGTTTTACCAGAATCTCTAAAAGACAAATTTTGAACCATTGCAACTTCATCAATCACTACATCTCTACTAACCACCACTTTCCATGTTTCTGGACACCACAACTTATATCACTTCACACATGATTTATACCCAAAAAAGATGCATTTTCTAGTCCTTGGTTCCGACTTCCCATTATTCAATTCTCCCAATTAAAATCTAAAGCTCTCTCAAGGCTCTATAAATGTTAGGCTATGCTTATAAGTCATCGTTGTTGTATATAAACTTTAAACATAGAGTTATAGAAGGATTCGAGAGTTGAAAACGCGTTTAAATGCAAAACGGGTCTGGGCCAGGTAACACTGCTACTCGAGCTCCAGGTGGACACCAAGCGGGCAGCGACTTCATTACTTGAAGAATAGGCTGGCGCTAAGCTAGCGCCAATTCCCTGCTTTGCACGCTCGAGCGGGAGATGACAGTCGCTAACAGGAATGCACCGAGAGTTTCCCTTTGCTCCATAATTTGACATATTCAAGACCTCTTTAACCAAAAACTTTAATACCAAATAGAATTTGGGTAACACTTCGATAATTTCACTCACATCTCCAGGTTCATAAGTTTAGATAGTGGAAGGCTCCACCTACAGCTTAGTTACACTCACATCTCAAGGTTCATAAGTACTCTTCGTGACTCTTATCACTTAAGCAGAGTATGTCAGACTCATTAAATATTTACATCCCAACTACTTATGATCCGAAATACCTGGCCACATCCTAAACCTTTTAACGCTATTGAGATATCCCAAAAAACATATTTTTGAGCTCTTGATTCTAGATTACCCACACTTTAATGAGAATAAGCCGCACATCCAAATGTTCTCAAATAAAAGGAATCTGGAACATTTTTAGACCACACATCTTCAGGTGTTTTTCCTTCTAGTGCACTAAAACGAGTCCAATTAACCACATATGACACGTCATCACAACTTTCCCTAAAAAGACTTTAGGGACCCCTAAGCTAACCATCATACATGTAACTTTATCCAAGAGAATAATATTCATCCTCTCAGCAAAACCATTTTGTTGAGGGCTATAAGGCATAATTTTGGGTCTTTGAATACCCTTTTTTTTTTTTGGGCAAAATTGAACAAATTTAGTATTGCAAAATTTCAAACCATTATCAATTCTAAGGATCTTAATTTTTTTTCCAATTTGATTTTCTATAAGTGTTTTCCAAGTCTTAAACTCCCCAAAAGTCTCAAAAATTTGTTTTAAAAAATCAGACCTTTCTAGATAATCATTAATCAAGGATAGGAAATACTCACTTCCTCTTTTAGTGACAATGGATGAAGTACGCCAAGGTCGAAGTGTATATATTCAAGGATAGGAGTGTATTTATGTTTGCATTTGTTAAAGTGCAGCATGCACTGTTTTCCTAAAGTGCAGTCCTCACATAATGGAACCCTTGACATTAAGTCATTTCCAAACACACCCTTTTTGTGAAGAATTTGAAGACATTTCTCATTCACATGGGCTAATATCTTATGCTATTTTAAGGTGGCATCAGATTCGGCACTAGAGGCTTCAGCTGTGTGGTTAATTACTGCATCAGCCTTGACATAGATACCATTTCTCTTAATGCCCTTGAAAATGACAAGTGATCATTTGATCACTTTTAGCCCATGTTTGACAACCATTTTTACAAAACACTTTTTTTTTTTTTTATATATCAAATAGGAGCTCAATGAACCATTTTAATCCTACAATATTGTAGAGCTATGTCATCTAAATCCTCAATGAACATTCAAAGTTACTTTTCCAATTCCTTCAACCTTACAAGCTACATTGTTTTCTATAACCACTTCTCCCCAATTAAAACCTTTCAAATTTTCTAATCAGTGTTTCTTTGAAGTCATATGAAATGTACAGCTTGAATCTAAGATCTATTCTTTGACCCCGATCATTATTATCAGCAAAATATGCAGTATTTATATCGATACAAGGCTCTATGACAACATAGACATCAATTGTGTTAGGTTCTTCAGGTTCTAAAACATTTGCTTCATCTACTATCTTCTCTTTCAATCCATTGTTCTTCTTATAACAGTCTTTTATTAAGTGACATTTTCTCACACGCATAGCATTTCTTATTTCTTGTCTTAGATTTTTATCTTTTTTTATCTTGCCCTTCCCTTATTCTTTCTCTTATTAATGCTCTCTTGAATATTCTCCACTTCCTGATTTCCATTCTACATATTCTTAGACCTCGCCTTTAAAACATAGGCTCTTATAACTATTCCCTTTTTTCTCAGATTTGATTATAAATTCTTTGCTCTTTAAGGAATAAATGACAGTATCAAGTGTAAGGTTCTTTGTCATACTTTATGGTAGTCTGACATCCTTATAGGACTCCGAAATTGCATTAAGGATTACAATTGCCCCATGTATTAGTGGTATCTTGTACTAATTTATTAAAGGTATTTATGTTATGATATAAATCCTTAGAGGAATCAATCCTTAAACTAAAATGAAAACAATTTATTAGGCAGGGACTTAGGTAAAGTTCTTTTATTTTATCTTATATTTTCCTCAGCAGAATCTAGTTTTCATACTTTCTTTAACACTTGATTGGATAAATGCTAAATAATGGAAGTATAGGCTAGTTCATCAACCTCAGTTTTCTGGTTATCAGTCATGGTATCAAGAAATTATTGAGCAATTTCTTTAGAAACATTTTGTTGGACTAAACACCTCTCATCTTTTGCTTTCAAATGAAAAATCTCATTTTCCATCGAAAATACCTAGTTCAAAAGTTGTAGTAGTCATTATTGCCCACTTTAAAATTTCTTTTCCAAGAAGCTAAACACAAAGGTAAAATTTAAAAGGAAAACAGAGAGAGAATCACAATGACTACACAAGAGGAGTTTTAAACTAAAATAATAAAATAAGGTTTCAAGATCACTACAAGAAAGACTAGTAACAACCCACAGTTTATCACAAATACAAGTGCAATAGTATTCAATATAGGGCAAACAATAATATCACAGGCAAAAGATGTACAATATACCAAATTGTAACAATATAATAAGGGGGATTCGACATTTTAGCAATGCATCTCACGTATTTGAAAACATATTTACTTACTTTCGTTAGTTTAATTGATAATTTAGGTATTATTATAGAAACAAATCACAAAATTTATTTGTTATTCGATTAAAGTTGCAATTAGTTTTAACTCGATCAAACACATAATTCTCGTGGGTTCGACGCTCTATTCATCATTATTTACTTGACCACGATCTCGTGCACTCGTAGGTTTTCAAAGGATCATGGCGCGCGCACAAACCACTCACAAAAAATGACAGAATGCATTCAGGGTTTCAGTCAAAGGCCCTATTTATACTTACCTATTTATACTTACACAGCCAACCGTCGATATATGATAAAATCCAATGGTCCAGAGAAGTTGAAAGCTTGCAATTTAAGTGGAAACCAAAGTTGCACTTGTCAAATGCAACCTATCTAATAAGTTATTGGGTCTAGGTTGTTGGGCCTTCACTAAAGTTATTGAGCAATCAATTTTCGACTAGGCCAAGCCCATTTCATCATTACCTTGTTGTTGGATCGGACCTAGCGTCACAGCCTAACAAAATGGTTCACAAAAATTATATTTTTAGTAGTAGATTGGTTTATCAAACAATTTCCTTTCCAGGTCTCGTTAAATTCACATGTATGGATAAGGTGATATGCCTATAGAGTTGGCCTAGTAATAGCTATTAGATTCAACCAGGTCATTGACTCAACCAAAGCATGGAGTCAGCTGGCCAACAGTTTAAACACTATAGTAATCATTGATAAATCAATTGCTAGCATAGAGATTCCAATCAAAAGCATGGATAGTGTGTTTGCAGCTATAGACATTGAAGCAACAATAGCAAATGGAGTCTCCTCTTCAGCAAAATTTGTTACAATTTCTTTTAATGAATCAATCCTAGTCCATCTTGACAATAAAAAAATGTATCTTTTAGCGAAAACATGTTATGGCTGCGATTCATGGTCACGAGCTTCAGAATATCATTTTTTTTTTTTAGGGAAACGCTTCGCCTTTGAAATATCTCTCTTAGGGACATGAAAAATCTAGTGAAGTGAGTCATGCGTTCTTCTATTGGGAACAACAAGATCAATTATTGCGAATGGTCAATTGCTAGACTTTAGCTCAAGTTTGGTACTTTGAATCAGTTAGGGATAAAGTTTCTTAATGTATGATACAATTACGTTAGGGATGACTATGAAATATTTGTTGAAGATAATGAGTTTTGTTTATTTGCCGAAGGCATACACTCAGTTATAAGGATCGTTAGATGCTCTTTGTAAGTGCTTCCTAATGAGAACGATATTTTCATACTATAAATTGAGTCTCGAGTTGAGCCTTGTGTTGTAGCTATTAAATCAGTGTTACTGGCTCAAGAGGTTAGGATAGGAAAAAAGATCAAGAAGTTGGAGATATTTTCATACTATTAATTGAGTCTCGTGTTGAGCCATGTGTTGTAGCTATTAAATCAGTGTTACTGGCTCAAGAGGTTAGGATAGGAAAAAAGAGCAAGAAGTTGGATTGCTTTAGTTAATGTTACTATTATCAATCAACATGAGTCCTTGGGTAAAAAAGGCTTTTGGCCAAAGGTTTTACAACTTCAGTGGTTCATTTAGGGCCAAACGACATCCTGGTAGAGAAAAATAGTGATGGCCCTTCATTTAATAAACATAAGACTTTACTGGATTTTCGGGAAATTACAAAAAATCAGGTGTTAGAAGATTAGAATTCAAAAATCAGTGACCAAGTTTCATTATTCAAAAATCAGGTAATATATTAAACTTAACCCTAATTTATCCAACTCCCTCACACCTCTCTCTCGCCTCCTCTCCTCTCCCCTTCCCCTTCCTTCTCCCTCCTTCCCCTCCCCCTCCCACACTCTCCCTTCTCTCGGTTATGCCCACGGACCCCTACGACCAGTTGGATCTGGCGCATAAGATCACGTCCATGGCAATTGCGTCGCGGGTCACGAAATTGGAATCAGAAACGGGGATGCTCCGGAAAAGTCTCCGGGACAAGGACCGAGTTAGTGGAGCTAGAAGATAAGGTATCGCTGCTCGGGTTCTTTTATTTATGAGTTGTAGATTAAGCTAGCAAAGGAGAGAGATTCTCTGTCTTTGACGGCGTTAGTGTGGGTGCCGTGCTGCTGTGGTGGGTGTCCGCGACGCTGGCGTTAGTGTGGGTAGTGGGTGTGTGTGTCACGCTGGCGTAGTGTGGGTGTCTTGCTGCTGTGGTGGGTGCGAGTGCTGTGGGTGCGGTGCGGTGCGGTGGTATTGGCCGCGTGGGTGTGTGGTGGGTTGGTAGGTTTAGATCTCGTTTGATGGTCTTGCTGATAGTGGTGATGTTGTGTTCGTGGTGTTGTATTGTTATTGGTGGTGGTGGTGGTGGTTGCGGAAGTGACGACGGGACGAAAAGTGTGTGTGATTTTGGTTCTACGACTAAAAATATAATCTGTGACCTTAAAATTCAGTAATCTGTGACAAAATATAATCCGTAACCAACCATTTTTCATCTATGACCTAAAAATTATATAATCTGTGACCGTGAAAAAATCTGTGACCAATTAATTTGAAAATCTGTGACTGTGTGACCTATAAATTTTGATCTGAGACCAACTAGTTTTGAAATCTGTGACCAACAAATTAATTGTGACTTATAAAATTTTTGAACTGTGACCGCCAGAATAATTGTCGAAATCGGAGCAGTCGTCGGAACGGTCGTCAAAATAATCGCCGAAACGATCGTCGGAGAAGAGTGGTGGTCGGAACGGTCGCCGAAATAGTCCCCAGAATGATATTGGTGGTGGAGTTGGGGTGAGTTAATTATATTATTTAATGATTAATTAATAAAAATATTTTTAATTAATAAATAAATACCTGAATTTTGTATATTAAAACTTGACACCTGAAAATTGAATTGTGTTAAAGTTAACACCTGAATTTTGAATTTTTCCCTTCTTGAATTGAGACTATTAGCAAAAGGAAGCCCGGTCCTGAACAAAGACCAACTAGGCAATGGCCTAGGACCTCAATGAAGAGCCTAATTTAAGAAAAAATCCGACCCTCAACTTGCCTCACATAAAAAATCATGAATTTTAGTTAGGTTTAGAGGAAAACACATTGGTTTACTGAACTTATCTCTTCAATTTCATCCAAGCGTCGTCGCCACGGAGGAGTTCAAAAAGGAAGAGACCATTGCCTACACCAGAGAAGCCCAAGAAGGAAGAAAATATGTGGTCAAAGATAAGTTTTTCCCCTAGTCTTCCCAGTTTGAATAACAATTCAATCATATCCTACCAGAATTTGAGCAGCAATTGAATGGACTAGGAAGACAAATAAACGCTCCTAGAATTATTTGCTCTCCTCTTACTTTTGCTAATATTAAGTCCAATTCTATGACATTGAAATTTGGAAAATTATAAAACACAACCCTTAAACTATTGAAATGATTAGTTTAGGGGTTGTTGATCAAGTGTTGTGAGCTATTTAGATAGGTGTTGATTCCATGCTTGTTGAAAATTTAGAATATATTTTTTTGGATTCATTCTTTAAATGGTCACTGAACTTTGCCTAAAGTTTTCACGAGATCATAGAACTTTAGAACTTTCCTATTAGTCACTAAACTCTGCAAACTGGGATCTCATCCATTACCAAGTAAACGCCGCTTGCAAAAGTTACAGATTTGATGATGTGTCTATTGGAATAGCTTACGTGGCACGTAATTGTAATTACTGGATGCCATATCACATAGTTGCATCCTACATGAAAAGTTTTTGTTTGCCAAGCACGTTTTTCACCTAAAAAAAATAATTCCAAAATCATATTAACAAAATCCAAACCCTTCAATGATGACCTAGAAATGAAATCCCCAAATGTCGGCGAAAATATATTGAAGTTTTGTGTTGAAGATTAAGAAAAAGGATTAGAGAATTTTGGAAGCCTTATCTTCAACATATTTGGGAGAAAAATGTGTTTGGCAAAAACAACTTTCCACGTAGGATGCAACTATGTGATTTGGCATTCATAATTACAATGACGTGCTATGTAAGCCATTCTATTAGACAAATAATCTAATATGTCAACTTTTGTAAGCGGCATTTACTCAATGATGGATGTGATCCAAGTTTGCAAAGTTCAGAGACTTACAGAGGAAGTTTTGAAGTTCAGTGACGAGAACTTTTGACAAAGTTTAGTAACCATTTAGGAAATTATCCATTGCTAACATGTGGAACCTGAGTAGTAACCATACACTAAGGGTTTGATCCCAATTACGCGTCTCAATAAAAAGCATTGTATTAACCATTGTACATAGGAAAAATTTACCTACATCATAGTGTGAAGATAATCATGAGTAATCAAAATCTATTTGATGCAGTGGAAGCTTATAGGAAAGACAAAAATCTCACAAAAAGAATTTCAATTAAGAGAAATTCAATAAAATTTTATTTCATTCAAAACTTAATCTACCTCAAATGGCTTACAACATTTATATAGTAAAAACCTAAGAAAATTAAGAAATATTACATAATAATGGATAAATATTATTTTTTCCCATAAATGGAAAAAATTGAGATTATGACGGATCTTGATTCTCCTAATCACCAGGGTCGTCCCCCAACAAACGGAATCGCAATCCGAATCTTATTGAATGAGATATTGCTAAATCAAATATTACCATAAA